>WURT03231481.1:0-26469 GCA_009936505.3 Holothuria glaberrima | reverse complement strand
TGCATCGCTTGCATTAACCCCCGATCGTGCATTATCCTCTACTTAATGCACGGTCCAGCGTTGATTAACCCTTTATTCTTTGTTAGATTCTGGCTCCATAACTGTGAACTAAAGGTGGTACCATTTACCATGCGGGGGGGGGTTAATGGTTTTCCCAATATAAGAATAACATTGGCTGAGTGACAAATGTAAAATTATGGAATAATGATTAATGTGTGAATATGAACTTTGTATGACTTTATATCAGCATCAGAGAGTACAGGATAGAGTCAAACAAACTGTACTGCCAGTGGAATCACCAAATCTATTTTCATAAGAATATTTCCCTCTTAAAAAATGGATGAATCCATGTAGCCTCCACCACTGTTCAGCCGTTTTTTCAAGGTTTAGCCATTAATGAAGCATGAAGCTTCTGTGTAAAGCATACAGAGTAAGTCATTTTGGGCATTTATGTTCCATTATGCTACCATCATTTACAATCTGTCAAAACACCATTACCCTTTATTTCGAAATCCCCACCCCCTCTTTTTCCAACCTCACCCTTTCAACACAGAGAAGTAAAATTTCTGTAAATCTGACAGAATTGAGCAGCCACAATTTTTCATATAGTTAATACATAGAATTAACCCATAGGGGACACAATGTTAGTAGGAACTGCCATACTGTCCCCACCACATTATTTAATGTGATACCCCACAGTTTTATAATTTGTCAAAGCATCATAGCCCTTCCTCATAACACAGCTCACCCAAATCACCTCTCCTTCTCTAAGCCCCACCCTCTCAACAGAGTTCTAAATAAACTTTCTGTCCAATGTGACAAAATTGAGCAGCCACAATTTTTCCTAGTTGCAATAATTAACACATACTAGATACAATGTTGGTAAGAACTGCCATACTGTCCCCACCACATTGTTTAACAATTATGTCCCACTAATACATGGCAGGTCAAAGAGTCTCAAAGCTAAGAAAGATGATGCTGAGGGCATCATCTTCCTCCCAAATGGAACTGATGCAAATTTATTAATCTGGGACCATAAAATGTTCTTCTAAAACCATGGTTACCCTATCTGAAACCAAACTTTTATGCAGATACCAAAAGGTTTGGCTGAAGAGCCAGACCCTGATTAAATTGCCCAAAGTCAATTTTTCATTCCACTCCACTTAATAAAATGTCTGGACCATTTTTTCCAAAATCAGGGTAACAACTTCAAAAGGGAGATTCATTTTCTTTGATGAGGGGGTTGGAGGTAGTTGTAATGTTATGAAAATACTTTTAGAACCACTGGTCTAGATGACAACCTGTTAGTGTATAGTTATGGGTGTAACAAAAGTCTCTATGGATGCATTTCCAATGTCCTCATTAATCCTGTGCAATGCAACCTCACCTAAACATGGAGAAATATCAAGGAGGGAGTGGTGGGGAGGGGCGATGGGGGAAAACTAACGTGTTCCAAGATTTTTGCAATTGGCAGGCCCTAGGTGGGTCCGTGGGAACTCAGTTTATTTGAAGGTCTTTGGAAGAGCAGGGTCAAAAAAAATGTTTTCTCCCTGGTAACATAAATCCGACGCAGTCGGATTTCCCGCCGCGGTACGCGGCGGAAGGGGGATGCGCCCCCCTCAGATGCTGAAGCTTTTGAAAAATGTAGACCCAATTGATGCGATTTAATGGCCCATTTTTACAGTGACTGCCAGTGTACTCCTCATGTGTTAAACTATGCTATGGTAGGCTTGGTAGCATGTATGAGTCTTTTTATCCTAGATAAAATTTCAGCAAGATTTCACATTTACCTGATATATTAGATCATTAGAAATAATAGAAATTGCACTTTTCCAGATAGGATTTCATATCTCTGGGACCTCAATAAGTTCCTTGTATGCTGAATGCAGCAAAAAAAAAAAAAAAGGCGTCTTGCAGTCAGTTAGTCCGATACGCCACACCATGCCGGTTAAAATTCACTGTGTATCATGCTGATCATACAAGACAATGCTGCTATCAATATCACTGCAATCAGGCGTGACTGCAATTAACCAATCAGAGAGCAATATTTCGTCAATGCCCTGTGTCTTTGCCACTTTTAGGTTGTCCCTGTTCTAATTTTTTGCGATTAGGAAGACCTGGTATGCTCTCCCAAACGATCCCTCCTCATTTCTGAACCACAAAGAACACACTTGACTCACTGTCTTGATCTAAAAGATGACAGTGTTGTAGCTATTTTATGACCATGTGTTTTCCAACCAAGTTTCTGTTACATGTGTACTACTCGTATTATTGTGTAATAGCTCAAAACTTTTAACTATTGGGACAATTACAAGAAATAAGACACAACGCATGTGGCTCTGACATTTTGGATGTGCGGCTGTTTCCGTTCTGTGTAGCCCTACTCATTAGCCTAATACCTCAATCATGTGTTCAAATTTCTCATAAACTGCTTTTCTGTTACTTTTCTCAAAAATCCTCTACTTACTGTACACATTACTAATAACGAACGTTAGATGCGATACGGCACCCACTTTGCATTTGGTTATCACATATATACGAATATTTGTTCGTTGGCTGGGCCGGGCCAGACTGTATTGTACCGAAGCAGTGCAAGTGACGTTGGCACGCTCCACTTTAAAGGATGGGGTATACAAAGAAATGAGGAAAATATTTGGCTAAGATTTTGCTCCTTTTGCGATATGTTTCGACTCAAAAAAATTGCAAACAGATCAAATAGCAATAAAAAATTATGAGCAACCAAGATAGAAATCATTTTAATATCTAAGGGAGTACCAGGATAGAATGTATAAATTTATTTTTTACTTTTATTTCGTATGTACATGGTGCAAAGATACCTTTTGAAAGCGTGTATTCGATGCTTACAGATAAAATAAATTTTGTTTCCAAAAACTATCCCCACCAAAAATACAAAGTTTCAGCAATTGATTTGAGACAAGAAAATATATTATTTTGGTTGGAATATGTGCATAGCATACATAGACATAACTGTGTTACTAAATTTACTTCTTTAGACAATGGATGCATGTCTTCTTAATTTATAGTGATAAGTGAAATCTAGTCATTTAAATATCTGGTCAATTAACTTATGTGAGTGTTTATAGTGTACAGCGAGCAACAAAATATGATGTCTAAAATTTCCAGCACTTTCTTTCACACTACTTCTCTGCCTAAGGTTTCATTCCAGATCCCTACGCACTACGTGTACACTGTTTATGAGCTGTGTTTTGACATTCTTTTATCAAGGACTCTAAGCTCTAGAGGCTTATGTACAATATGGTATGTCGTTCCGTTATCTGGTATAGGCGCGGCTTGATGTACGTTTAGAAATATGCATCGCGATACCCGTTGGCCGGTGCAAACACTTCTATACAGACCCGACAGCAGTGGTAATGAAATAGTTTAATGTGCGTATTTAATGCTTCACATATGATGCTTTGCTGCTGGATGTGTCTCATTTCTTGTCATATTCACCTTCCCACCTTTCTTTGCTCCTATTTCTTTATCTATTTACTGTCTGTTTTTTTTTTCTTTGCTCAAAAATTTCCCGCGAGTTGACGAAAATTTCCCAGGAGTTGACGAAAATTTCCCGGGAACTGGGTTCCCAAGTTACGTCCTTTTTCCCCCACCCTGTGGAAGAGTATTCCATATTCTGCATATCAGCCCCCCCACACATCCCAATTCATCTTACAATGTATAAAAAAGTGAGGGTGCTCATTGAAGATATGGTCACCCCCACCCTGATTCCCACCCCCTTCTTCCATTTCAAGAAATGAGGGAGAGACTCCTATCTATGATCCATGCTCAATGTAAGCAAATTTTCACAGTCTGACAGTATAATTGATCTTTAGAAATTTAGTAGGCCTAATTGGTACCAATTTTTCATAACAAATTTAGTGAACTTCCCAGTGGAATATGACGAGAGGCCCTGGCCAAAATATCACCTTATCTTTAAAATTTTATGTTTATTAAAAGTAATTTGTGGCCTATGTGTATATCACTTCTTCAACTTACATACATATACAATGCATATCTACCATAATCCTTTGAGTAAGTACAAAGCACTCAGTTTTTGAAGCCTTTTACTGTCTGAGTACAGTATACACGAATCAGCGAAACCAACAGCATATATGTGCACTTTTTCAGAGTTCATTACAGGTTTTTCAGCTCATGTATATAAGCTATTTAATTATTCAGGAGATTCCTCCCAAACAGGACTGGTAACACGCTTATCGAAACAAAGAAACCAACCGTTTTTACAGCTTCATTTTAGGTTTATGGTAACTTCTGACTTTTTGACCAATTACAACCAAAGTCAATTCCACTTGCTTTGTTCTCAAGGTTTTCTAAACCAAAAAGTCTTTAGACCAGACAGAAATGTGGAAAATATTGACATTTACAGACAAATAATTATAAAATGAACCTGTCCCTTTAAAAAAACATTGGTGTGACTCTGTTTGCTTTATAGAATCAGTGAATAGATATATTCAAACTCCCTAGTAGACCAGATTTAACACCTCTTCGCATAATCCCTTGAGTCGTCATCCAAAAGCGACTTTGTCAAGTGTGCTACCCTGTAGGGGTCCCCATGGGGGGTTACCATGCTACCTATCTTATGAAAACACGCCCTTGTTTTCAGAATTTCCAGTATACTTTGTGTGCTTCGTATGCCTTCCGCATTTGAAGCCACTTTTTGCAATGAAGTTAAAAAAGTGCATTTGGGTGTTTTCTAATTAACTGTTGGGTAGTTCATCTGTTTACAATTTGAAAAATTGTGGGCAGATTCGAGCAACAGATGGTGATGGTAAAGATGTCCTTTGGAAAAAAATTTCAAATATTAGCGTCACATTTAACACCACTGCCGCCAAACCCCTGTTAATTGTGAAGGCTTACAATCTTGTCAAGTGATAACTATGTTGGGTTTCCATCGACCTATACCCAACAAAACTGTGAACGATTCTTTTCTTTTCACACTATTCAGTGTAGAATGCTCACTTTTAGTACTGAGTTGGTGTACATAGCCTAGAAAGCTTTGCATGGTGGTACTGTTAACACAAAATGAAGTTCCCTAAAGTAAATTAGTTTCCTGCTATTCTGTTTCTAGTCCTGAGCTATGTGTACTTTTAAAGTAATGTTAATTTCAATTATGGCAACCGTATAACAAAGTAAACATATCATACGAAAGCTACTGTATATCACTGAGGGGGCAAATGCTGTCACCAGATTTGAATGGCATGTACCTCCCCCATCCCACCCCACCCCCAACCTTCCCCATGCTGTGATGTATGGTTCTTTGCAGTCATGTTTCAATAGTTTTATTTCTAAATTGTTATTTCTGCAAGGCTCTCCTTGATTTACCTTTAATATGCAATACTTACGCATTTTCTGTGCAAACATCATGAAATATTGAAAGAGAAATAAGATAGTGTTAAAAAGATTAAGGTAATGTCTTCTGTCATTGTTTTGGGTAATTGCTTGATTATGACCTCTTTTTCTAAACTATGTCTCCCAAAAGTGTGGGGCAGGAGGTGGAGTGTTCCCATTAATTGCTTTAGCAAAAACAGGTTGACTACCTGGGCAACTGAAGAGTGAAGGCATCATTATACACTGGATTGCATGGAGGGATTCAGTCCCTGGCTCCCTTCTCCAGCATAACTACCCTTGGATGCATGGCTGCTTATGACCCTATGACCTTGGGGTGGGGTAATGAGTGGGAGAAAAATCCAAAGGGAATATTACTGCAGATGTGAAGCATTTGTGGCAGTCCATTTGCACTTGTAAGTTTCTTGCAGAAGTCTGCTTGTTGCGACTTAGTCGTGGGATGGCCAAAGAAACATGCATGGATATCAACATAAAATAATTACAATATATCAAGTGGAAAAAACAAAAACTCAAAGGCCTGAAAGTACTGTCAGCCTTGCAAGTATGGGAAAGTAGAATAAGCACAAGATATAGAGCATTAGAATGTAACTTTCAATAACAAAGTGACTCCTAAACATAAGTCTTGTCTAACCCTATCCCAACAGCCACACTCAAGCATGGTTCACACACTACAAAGACCCTTACCCAACATGGGACATAACTGCAGAGAGCAGTATCTTCCATTGCATCTCTGTATTAGAGAAATACAACAATCTTCAAATTCTATTACCTACCTCCCCCCCCCATGATAATTCCTGGGAATAGGCAAGTAAGGGATATCTTGAGTTCCTTACCCCCTTTGCCCAATGACCCTAGGTATAGGACTGCAAGGATTACCTCTATAAATCCAACTGCATTCAATTTAAATTTATTTCTCAAATATGTTATACAAAGATGTGTTGAAACAAAAACGTGTGGATACAAAAATGTATGATGTGCACTGGAAAACAGAGGAAAACTGTTATACAAGCTGGTGAAAAACTAAGATGATAAATACACTATTAAAAACATACGAAACACAAAGGACATTTATAGTGCAAACAAAACAAACTAAACTCAGCTAATGGAAAGGGAAGCAGACGAGGAAATGAAAAAAGGGGAAAAGAGACGAGAAGATCTAAAGATGGCAAGAACCCTGGGGGAGCACAATATCCAAGACAAAAGACAATTTATTAGCCAGTAGTACCTCTTAAAGTTGCCTATATCAAACACATTTGGCCCAGGTGAATGCAAACACTGATTCAAAGCCACTGACATAGTCATTCCTGTGCGTACTGATGACAACATCTCACATCTATATTCTAAATTTGTTCATTTGTTTTTGTTTATTTGTTTTTCAATGTTCATTGAAATGTACGTATGAAGACAATAATATAATTTCATTACATATTTAACAATGAAGTAAGACAAAACAGCCTGAGCGGCTTGTTGAGAGTTTTACTCCCCATTACAACACACAGTAAATGATAACTGATGTAGCTCAGTCAGACACACAAAGAATGCATTTAGAACAAGCAAATTAAGAGGAAATTTGACAGCAATAAACATTTACCTTTAATGAAAAAGTAATTACTTAGATAGCAGGACCAAAGCTTTCCCTCACAGACCTCACCACTACCAACCCATGCTCCCTCCCTTTAGCAAAAAAATTGTTTCAAGTACTGATGTATAAAACTTGTTTCATGTTTTCTGTAGGTTTCCAGAATCTCTATTTTACCTCTATGAATGTTTTATTTGCATACTACTATATTTTTCAATGTCATTGGCTACTTCAGGGCATGAAGTTCTTAAAAATTGCAATGCTATAGCTACTCTCTGTGCATTATGTCATTATGCTCCATAATTGTACAATTTTCATATTTTTTCAAAATTCCCTTTCTATGCTGTATTAATTTTTGTTGTCATTATCCATTAAAATTCTATAAATTTTATGATTTTGTTTCATGGTGGGAGCTCTGTGATGGTCCGCTCATGTGACCACCACGGTAAATAGATGACCTCCCTCTTTCTCCCAGTGGTGCAGTAATGGTACTGTCAGTTGCTCTTTCAAAGACAGGTGTAAATGGTAAAAACTGAACAAAAATTGGGGCAAATCACCAAAATAGGACACTGATGATAGGTAAAATAATGAAGATCATTCCAAGCCAGAAAAGCAACTTGTTTATACCAGTTAATAATGTCTTGTGTTTGTTTTTCTTACTCCTAAATTAATGTTTCATGGGACTTTATGAAAATTTAGTCTGCAGCCAAGTACCAGCAAGGCCCGCAGCCAGACAAGGTACTAAAAGGGGGCCAGACAGCTAGGAGAGGGCAAGGCAAAAATTTTAGGGGTAAATCTACTGAAGTGCATTTAGGCAACTGCAACTTAAATTTTCTAAGTGGAAGTTATTTTCCTGGGGGTTCCTATCCCCCTGCCCCAGGCCTGGTACCAACTGGATTTATCTATTTAATTTTCCTCCAATCTTGGAGAAAACACAAGCTATGCCATAAGCTGGGCCCTCCTAAGCTGCTTTCTCTTTTGGTAAGAGTAATAACATCATGATATTAATCAAAGAATCACTTTTCTGAATAGCAGCTGCCTATAAATACTATATTCAACTTAATATGTCAGACTTGGGAACCAACCTTGACTTCAACAATACTCCACCCTAGATCAACTCAGCAAGACCCTTGTCATCCTTCTGCAACCTCTCACCAGACCACAAGGCCAGCTCTCCTAGCGTGGGATAGCGAGAAGCTACTTCATTTGTAGGTTCCCAAGATTCAACATGTGTGTTGCACCTTGAACTTAAAGCAACACAGTGAGAAGTAACTGTAACCTTTCACTGGTAGCTGACACTCCCCGGCTAGGAGAGAGCTACTAGGCCACAAGGGAGATAAACAGTAACACCATTGATATTGGCATACATGTGTAACATGCAGGATTAATTAGCTCAGTATGTGGACAATACCCAGGGCTGCTAAAATATTCTCATCATCACCTCTCAAGTTTCTTTAGAGGTAGGTCAGGGTGAAAGCAAAAGTCAAGTGGCAAAGATACCAGTAAGTCAAGGATGGGACTAAATAAAGCAGTTTTAGCAGTAAAGATTAATTGACACAAATCAAAACTGGTGTACAGGTTTTTCCCCAAAACAAACCCTAGCTCCGAGCTGTTACAATGCATTGTCACTGTCATTCCCCTATTAAACGGTGGTACATACATATTGCATAACGATTGATGAATGTGAGCTGGAATGTAACAAGATGATATAAACAGGCCAGGATAGCAAACCTGTATGTTAAAAACCTCTTTTAGGTACAATGTTGCCAACAATGTCACCACCCCTCCCTCAGCCCTTCCCCCACCTATCAAATTTTTGATGTTGTCTCCCAAATATTTTTAGTGCTACATTGTTGGTCAGAGACACTCCGAGTGGAGTTAAACCCTGTCCCTCTAAACTTGAGCAGCTATAGCTGTGGTCGAAGCTCATAAATAAACAAGGTGTTGAAGGGGACAGGCAAGATAGCTTCAGGGTGGCAACATAAGATATTTGTAAGAAGGTGAAATTTGTTACGATTTACAAAGGAAATTGTAACTTTTATTAACAAAATTTGTAGGGGGAAAAATATTTCTTAGGGGATGCCGTCTCTCCCACCCCTCTTGACTACAGGCCTGCTGTGGTAGTGATGATTTGTACTGTAGATACCACACAGCAGACTGCACAAATGCAAAGGATATATTTTAGTTCAAGAAAAGATAATAGACTCCTGCCCTACATTTCTTCATGACTTTGAACTTTCACAAAATGAGGGTCACATTTAATTAAATAGCTTGCAAAATTTCAAAAAACATGTAATTAAATGCAGCGTATTTCAGAAATTCATCCGCACACAATGCTAACTACACAAAGAAATGACCTTGGACTACCCATAAACCTTCTAAAAGTAGGGCATATATAAGCATGTCTATATATACCTATTATGTATTTAAGTATGTAAAGATAGTGGTTCGATGCTGCCCTTTTTGTATAATATTCATGTCTTCTTCAGTTCTGAAAATACAAATTTTAAAAGTTTGTGGATCATTGTGTCAGGTTTTCCATGTCCACAGAAATTTTGTCAAAAGCAAAACTGAAAGTTGAGCCAACCTATTAAAGTTTGCGACATAAACTAGCTGGCCTGCATGGCTGGAAGTAGATCATCATGAGGAACATGGCCGTTTTCATAATAAGCTTTTGTGGCACATTTCTGCATCTCAAAGGGCACCATACGAGGCCAAACAGAAGATTGTGTTTTATCTGGTATACGTTTGGTTGTATTTTGTTAGGACAGACACCATGGCCAATTTTGCCTGCCCAGCGGACATGAATTGCTCCTGCAGCCACACTGACTGCACTTGCAATACCAATGTCCGCAAACTTTCGCAATTATTCTTAATCAAACTGAGTAAAAACTGTACGCTATTAACTATTCATATATATGATCACAACAAACAAAAATTATAAATATTCAACGCAAAAAAGACTAAAGCAAGTCTGATTACCATGCTGTTTCGAACGACAAATATCAATGCGGTTTTAGTGTGTGATTTTGTTCGCTTCAAGCTCACACAATGTAGTCCCATTGACTTACTGTGTAAAAGTGAACGTTGCAGCTGAAGACTTCGTGCAATATGAATATTCATGTATTGAAACCAATCAACAGTCAAGAGGTAAAATCAATTTGGGCTCATGAATATAGCGAAATTGGATGATCTCTGTCATTGTTTGCAGGTGTTAGAATATGTATGTCAAAAGAGGAGTGCATATTCGACACCTGCTATGAAGGTAATGGCCAATTGAGCTTTAAAAGTATACCATTTTAAAAGGCAGCAAGGTGAAGGCCATGGCATTTGTGGCCTTTGTTTATTTCCAGCCCTGGGCCTATAACTGGCCAGAGGGGGGGGGGTGGGAAGGGATTGAGGCAAGAGAGCAGTGCCTGCTAGAACTATCTCTACCTACCCAGAAAATTAACAGTTTATTGCATATTTATTACATTTTAGCACATCTCTAAAAATATTCTGAACTTCCCACGCCCCTTTAATGACTCATCTAGCAACTGGCATGTAAAGGAAACTTTAAGCACTGGAATCCTGATATGTACATGGAGACAGTAAGAGTATTTCTCAAACAAAAACTGTGTCTGATACTTTTCATAGTTGTTCCTCTTTTTAATTTTTACTTTATTTCTCTCTTCTTTTTGCAGTGCAAAAACTCTATGTTGCCATTTTCAAACTTAGAAGCACTCCAATATTTGCCGATATTTCACGATTATGTGAGGAGGGAACAAGACAGGAAAACTATTTTATTTGCCATTTCCACTCCTATTTGCTCATCATGGCTTCCTCACAAGCAAATTCCCAACTTATTAAAACTTCCCCCAGCAACAACCAATTGCAAGGCGAAGTGACCCTGCCCACTTGCTGCTATTACTGCATCCCAAAGACGATCACAACACAAGTCATAAAGGAATATAGCTCTACTTGAAAGTAACTTCAACAAGCTATGAATAAAAGCAATAAATATCTTTCTTACTTAGTTCCCTGGCACTCCTACAGTTCCAACAATGAACAATGTGTCACTTCATTTTGCCATGAGAGTTTTATTACTTCATAACTGTATTTTTTAGAGTCCAACTATTGCTATCAGATTCCGATTGATTATTCCCGTTAGGATATTAGTTGACACCAGCTGGGAGGAATTACCTCAACTGTGTTATCTAGACCAAGGAAAATTACCAACTTCTTTATCGGGAATGATATCACAAAGGTACTCTGGGAGAAGCTTTCAAATTGATCAGAGGAAGGGTGCCAATTCTGTCAATCTTGTCGGATCATTATCCTGTTACTTTACACCAACTTCACAAAGAGAATCCCTCCATGCTTTCTTCTTTAAGCATCCCCCATAATTTTGACATTTGCAGAAAAATGTGAAGAACTTGAGAGCAAAGAATTCTTTTTAACTTTTTCTCATTAGGAAGGCATCGTCATCATCCAGAACTCCCAAATTAAATCATTTTTGTTCCTAAATCCTGCTAATTAACTCACCAGGCCAAAGATGATAGAGGTTTGAGGCAGAGTAAAGTTCCTAAAAGTTCATCTCCATGGGAGATTCTCGCTGCAATTTTGTGGATAGTTTAATTTTCCCAATCACTGAAAGCAAGTGCTACCACTGGGAGATGAAATATTCCTCTAACAAGTTAAAAAAATGTACATGAGAAATACATGACTCAGTCAAGTAATATTAGGGTAAATATTTTGGTGTTAATTGTTGCAATTGGCAATGACCTTTTCCAAGTTGACAAAAAACAACCTTGAACACAAACAATATCAAAATATATTCTGTACAACTTGTAGGAAAAGTAAACTCACCACGATTCTTGTCCTAATGGAGAGGGAAACTGACCAGTATTTTCTGGTTATAGAGGAGCAGTTTACACTTATTTTGGGAGTTTATGTTTTTTTTCATTTTTCCTCTTCATTTTCACTCATTTTTCTGTCGATAGTGCATAGCTCACTTTATACAGCTAATATTAATGAGAGGATTTCCAACTATTTGACTGCCTTCCTCTCATCTCTGTTGTTTCAGTATTTTCCATGTCCCCCAACCCCCCACCCCCACTTTCTACCTGCTGTTTCAGTTTCTATTAAACACCCTTTTTTTTTAATTCCCGATTTCATGCAAGCATATTCTGTTTTAATTTGAAGCTAAATCATTTTTATTTTGCTATACAATTATCACTGTACAATACATATATGTCAAATTGTGTACCAAAAGTTAAAACAAGTCATCAAAGTAACAAAGTTCTTCAAAATAACTTCTAAGAACTCATGTGCTATGATTTCTTTTCACTTTTAGACCCAATTAGTCCATGCAGATTTTAGATCACAAGAAGGACTTTAAGATTTTACTCAAAATTTTAATTTTTTTATTATGTTGGTGGACAATCAACCATCCTATTTAATGATAAAATATGTGTATCCATGATTTTTTTCAACTTTTTCACTATGGACTTGAAAGAATCGAAGATGACAACAGGAGTCCTTTTGTTTATGGAGTTTTATGCACTTCTCTGTATACAATACCACTGTTGCAGTACCAACTATATGTTGTGCTAGTTTATGAAGGGAGCCCTCTACAAAAGGTGTCCTGCCATTGTACTTATTAACAGTAGTGACTTAGTTCAAGTGTGAAGTGAGCATAATCAATTTTTCCTTATAGCTGAAAAATACATTTCCAGGGCACAGCATTAATGGGGTCATGCAGTGGACTGACTGGCTTCCTTGCCGGGTAACTTTGTTTGGTTGATGACAATGATTTATGATATTATAACATTCAGCCATGAAGTAGTGTGTATATGCAGCAAATTATTGGTAAATTACTCAAATGGTATGAATAATTAGTAAAGAAGCAGTACACTGGTGAAAATATGGCTGACAATGGTGATTTGGCAATAGATTTATAAAAGGGGGCTAGATTCAGAGATGTTCAGGACAAAGGAATGAAATTATGGATAATATAATCTGACAAAGGTGTAGTTGTGCAAGTGTAGAGGTGGTGCAGAGGGACCTGGGTTCCTTAATTTAATATTGAGCAGCTCTTCACGAATACATACAGTAAAGATAAAATTAAATGTAGTCCCCTCACTCTAAATTATCAAAAACCCCTTCCCCAAGGCTCACATTCAATGCTTACTTACTTACCAGTGGTAAGTGAATTTTCCTGGCGGTGAAGGATGCTGTAAATGCGAGTACGTCCATGGGTAGTCTGACACATAGTTTTACCCTTAAAACTGTGTCCAAATAATTATTTACTAATCAGAGCAAGATATTAAGCAAAATGAAAATGTGTTTTTTTAACTTGGCCATGATGGTCTCATCTTTAATTTAAGCAGGAGGTAAGTGTCAACATTTAATGAGCCAATTGGCTTCCTGACCCTCAAACGTTAAATTTAAACTTATGGATAAGTGACTTGGGAAATGGGCAAGCAAAGAAAGGGTGGTTGGTAAGTAGGTGGATATGTAACAGAAAAAGTTAAATGAGGGGCTTGCCTCTCTCTTCTCCATGCTGTTTCAGTTATTGTTCTTTTCAATTGTATGGTAAGTTTTTTGTTACTAAATTTTTATGTTCATGCAAGTTATTAGCTGTACACTCCTTTATATACCTGTAATATGCAGGATTCCAATATTCTGAAACATTCGTTTGCCCTGTTATTGATGGAGACAAGATGCAACCACCATGTAAAGGATGTTTGTTGAGGCAGACACAGTTAGAGCACAGATACACCAGTTCATCAGCCTCAGTGTTATTCAGTAGCACAGTAAGACACTAGCAATTAGGAATGGTGGTGGGGGGAAGGGGTTGGATAGAAAGGGTCAAAGTCACTTGTGGGATGAGATTGAAAGTGGGAACTGTAATTCTGACCTATTACCCTACATTCTGATACCTCATTTAGGGACATAGGGGGACAGGTCCCTAGCAAGGTACAGTAGGGGTAAATGCTCACTCTTTCCCTTCTGGCTCCACCACTGGTGTAATTGGAATATATACGTTTGTCACCTTGCTAAACAAACCTCATTATGTGCATATGTACAAAGTAAAAGTTTTAATTAAACTATGAAAAGTATGACCAGTTATTTGTTAATACAAGTCTAGATTTTATCTATTTATGAACCATTTCATCTTTTTATGGTAACAAAAAAATATAACATTCTTTTGCTGCTGTGTTCCCTTCTTTTTCTAATCAGTGAAGGAAATTAGAATATGGGCAATCAGTGGGAGGTGAAACATGAACTGTGTTTAACCTTGAAGGACACTGTTATAATCACAAACTGCGTTATTGAGCTACCCAGGTTACCACTGTGATTGCATTCAAGCAACTGAAAAGGTATCAAAATCCGATTTCCTCTGATTTTAACTTAGTTACTGAGCTTTTGGCTTCCTCTTTTAATTCTTGAAATTCAACAAAGCTGCAAAAATGAAGGAATGAAAACAAAATAGCTTTTATAATTCATTGACCGTAAAAAAAGTGAATCATACAGGTTTTTTTTTTCTATTTTTTGACCATGAAGAAGAGGACACAGAATTGGCCAACCAACTTGAGATAGCCAACACCAATAATTGGTTTTTTTGGTCTAAAGAACAGACAGGTCCTCAATCAAAAGAGCAAAATATAGGTTAATCTTATTCACTCGTATCAGGGAGCAGTCAAAGGCTGCCCTCAATCCATTGTCTGAGCAATGATCTTTGGACAAAAGAGACACCTAAGACCCTGGTTCACCATTTTCTGATCTGGCTAAACAACAAAACAATGAAAATGGGGACGATGCGGGACAGGAGGTTTTTTGAGAGTGTCAATGGGATACACCAGAAATTGTGCCGTTAATACTAGGAATTAGGTCAACTATGTGTTGGCTTACCCTATTTTTATTATTCCAAGCCATCCCTAAACTGGCAAAAATTATTTTGCTAGATGACATAAAGCCCCGGAGGAAGAGTCTCTCAAAGAAAACTGTTTTGGGAGAGAGGTAAGCCTCTTAGAAAGACCTGACTGTACTCTTTGCTGTAAGTAGGTCCATAGTTCCTCTCTTTTTCTCTCAAAAAGGAGCGTTCCAAAACGAAAGGAAGAAAGAAACAAAGCTCATGCAACTACTGTAGAGGAGAAATGACAGACTTTCCAATTCAGATTCCTGTGACTTCATTTTGTTGACCAGGGTTGATTTGAATCAATGGTCAGCTGGCCTTTAAGTAGGTTATCAAGAATTCTTGAAATAATTAAGAAATTTGCAGGGGGGTTTTCTTGGAAGATGTCAAATAGCTACTGCGGTCTCATTGTCCAATTATTGCAATTATATATGAATGAACATCAGGCTTGTGTAGGACTCTTTGTGAAAAAAGTAAAAAC
The DNA here is from genome assembly GCA_009936505.3 of Holothuria glaberrima. Classification (NCBI taxonomy): domain Eukaryota; kingdom Metazoa; phylum Echinodermata; class Holothuroidea; order Aspidochirotida; family Holothuriidae; genus Holothuria; species Holothuria glaberrima. The sequence continues at coordinate 11,127 of WURT03231481.1, read as the reverse complement.
GTGCCAGTTATAGCAGGATGCTCAGAACTCAAAACAAAACAAAATTCCCACCGGCCACTTTTCCCAGGCCTTGTCTTTTGGAAAGTGGTGGCAAGAATAAAACAGCTTGCATCAGTAATGGTTTGAACGAGCCATTTTGTATTGTATGCTTTGTGTGCTGGTACACTTTCCAAATGGAGTGTTTCATACTAAAGGTGAGTAAGTGGTAGAGCCAAAAAGGGGGGGGGAGGTAGGACTTGAGCCCCTCCCCACAAGTCTCTCGCCCTGTCTCCCCTTTCCTGCCCGGCGGACGTGTATTGCTCCTGCACCCAAACTGACTGTACTCGCAATACCAACGTCGGCGAACTTTTGCAAGAATTCTTCATCAAACTGCATTAAAATTTTAATATACGATCACAACAAACACAAGTCATAAATATTCAATGAAAATTCGACTAAAGCAAGTCTAATTACTATGCAATTCAAATGAACACTGTCAACGGAGTTTTAGTGTGTGATTTTACTTGCTTCGAACACACTTAATAAAGAAGTCCCATTGACTTACTGTGTGAAAGTGAGAAGACTGTGGAAGAAGGTTACAGTCCAAGCTTACAAGGGTGATATGAATATATTCATATGTGGGAACCAATCAATGGTTTGAGAGCCGACTTCAAATGAGGCTCATGAATGTAGTGAAATTGGATGATTTCATAGTCAACACCTGCTGTGAAGGTAATGCCTCCCCTCAGTGGAAGGTCCAAGACTACAAAATGTATATAAGAATACGGTGATTCTTTTGAAGCCCTGCCATGCAATGGTGGAGAATCCCAGGAGCAACCCCACACAATTTTTTCTGGTTCTTTGCAGCTCACCTGTGTATCACTTTAGGCAACTTCAGACACTGTGTGAGCAATCGTTGTCTCTGGTATCTCTGAAAAATTTCTAAAATTCAACAACAATCATTTTCACTTAATTTAAAAAAAATCACAGTAGCCAGTCACTGAATGCACACAACTTGGACAAATCACAGGAATTATCTATGGACATACAGGAGAGAGGCCACTGCGGAAAAATCAATTTTGTTCTTAAGTCATTTATAGCACCCAATTTGTGCTATTTTATCTTTTTGTTTTTCTTGATCCCTTAGTTTTTCCCGAGCATAAAAATGCCTTTTATCCGTTTAAACCAATAGCAACTCAACAGCCTTTAGAATAAAGATTCATGACCTAATTAGTTGGTAATAAATTGCAAAAATATTGGAGTTTCTTTAGTCTGAAATTAATCAGCAAGAAAGTTTATACCAATGTGCAGCTTCACAAATTCATAGACCATACATTCCTTCAAGGGAGGGGAAAGGGGAGACAGGGTGTGGGGTACAATATTTTATGCATTTAATAATTTCAGTTTCATTCAGTTATATGTGAGAAAACTGCATTTGTCCTTTAGAAGTTGCTAATAATCCTTCTCATGGTAACATTTTTATCTGGTCACTCATTATCTTTGCCTCTTCACAAAAGGATGCAAGGGGCTAATTGAATGGAGATCTGAGTTTTACAAGGAATTGACATGCCATCACAAAACCATCTCAACAAAAACCAACAATTACGATGATTTCCACCTTCTACTTTCATACAACAGAACACTTGTCACCAAAGAATGCAAATCCGTTTTGACTCTCCAAATAGACGCATCTTAAGTAAATCAGAGTCAGATAGAACAAACATGGGGTATTGGGACCTCCTATCCACAGATGGTCCGCAAATCGTCTCACCAAACAAGAGAAGATTCAATTGAACCTCAAAGCTAACATAACTTTCCCCTTCTTCTGAAGGAGTTGCCAAAGAAGAGGTTCTTATCTGACAAAGTTCTTTTGTTCTTTATCAAAACAATGGCTGCTTAAGAGGTACCTTGGTTCATAGTATGAAAGGGGTGGGCCACCAAAACGTTTCATTTGTGGAAGAGATAAGATCCACTTTCAAGAATGGTCAAACAAAACAGTTGGTCATCATACAAACAGGCCCTCCTCTTGTCCAAAAGAGTAACTTCTATACATAGCTACACACATAACAGAAACATCTAGTGCTTGCACAATATTAGGTGAAAGTTGATGGGGATATAATCACCACTGACCTACTGCAAAAAACTTGAAGAAGGGGGTATAAAGTTTTAACACTTAAATGTTGGCTTTATAGATATGAAACCCTTTGTAAGGCCCCCTTCTTGAAAAAGTGAGTTCAATGAATATGGTCACCCTTCAAATCATGATGACATAAGTGTACAGTTGATTCTAAAATGCTCAAGTACAAGTGAAATATAGCCAATCTGTTTTCAATTTTTAGGACTATGAGCAAAAGAAAAAAAAATTATCTTTTAATGTGTACACCTAAGTGGATACAGCAGATACAAATTTTCTCTTCAGTCAAGGGCAGCAATATCGGCAAAATGTGTGTGGGGAAGCATGGTGTTGGGAGATGGAACATGAATCATACCCCCCCCCCAATTTGGTCAAGGGTGATAAAATGTGCTTCTTTTGTGAGTGAGAGACACAGCCCCCTCCAATAATTTGGTTGAGGGGGTAAAATATCTTTGATATTTTAGCAAAATCCGTAATATTTGTCAATATTTATGTGAATATTAGACTTTCCAATGACCCAAGGGTCATGGAAAATAATATTTTCAGTGCACTTTGTGAGCACCCAAACCCAGAGCTCCCAAGTGACCCGAATTTGCGGGTTTGACCTGCATTGTAACTCCCAAACCCACTGATCCGCCCAACTCTTTGAAAAACCTGCATTTCAAATTTCCAAAGAGTTGAGCCTACGATCCCTTCCAGGGTCCTTTTAAATTTCAGTTCAAGATAGGCTAGTATCACTGTGTAGGTGGGTCACTCTCACTCTCAGGGTAGCTAACTTCAATGTAAAATTGAATGCCATCCAAACTTATCTAAATGGCATTCATTGCATAAAATAGCTTCAGCACACGTGTAAAATACTCTAACTTAGCCCTGTCTTGGGAGCTATGCAAATAAGAGTGCATTGTCCATGATTAACAAAAAATCATAGACACAGTGTCCCTCTATTATTTAGTCGGCTTTGTTCTATCTTCTCATAGAGTTGGTCACCAGCGTTAATAATTGCTTAAACCGGTATGTGAGACATGGTCCCCTCCAACAATTTGGTTAGGGAGAAAAGAGTAGACCAAACTATAGTATAGTAGATTGGCAAAACCCACGATAGACCTATTTGCTAATACTAGCATGTAGGTGTATAAGGCATGATCCGTAGTATTTTGGCTGAAGGGTCCAAATTCCTTCCAACATTTCACAATTTTTGTGTCAATGACCGTAGCTATACTGGCCATAAGAGGCCAATTTTTTTGCGTACTTCCCACGCATCTATCGCCTCATACATCCCTGGTAAGACTACTGACACACTTTTTGACACACTGAGGCAAATAGTGTCCCACTTAACACAACATTTTACATTAAAAAAAGCAGGAAACATTAAAAAATTTCCAACTGTTCTATTCTTTGTATCCACAAAAAATCATTGTAAAAATGTTTCTGTGGGCTGTCTCCCATTGCAGGCAAAGATCTGAAACTAACCTCAAAAGGACAAATGACCCACAAGGAGAATGACATCTAATGAGAAGCTTTCAGCCTTACAAACCTTACAAACCAGCTGGCAGCTGGGACAGTCTTGATATGAAAATATTTCATCAAAGTTAAAAAATTTTTTTTTTTTTTTTTTTTTTTATTTGGGAGGGGGGGGGTATAGATATCAGTTATATTGGCATGGTTTTTTTTTGGGGGGGGAAGTCACTTAAAATGTCTTGAACTTGTTATAACAGTTAAAACCTCTCCAAGGGATTTTCTTGTTTGTTTAGACTCTTTGAGGTATTTTGCCACATCTTAAATCCTCCTTATGTTCTTACAAAGAACCTGTGTCATCCCCAGCTTGCCTTTTTCTAAGTATCTCAAACGATCTACCATTGTTTCCATTGCAATCAAGTGGTTACATAATGAGATGGCAATCATGGCAGAAGTCTTTAAAGATAAAACAGTTAGGGTGGAAAGTGAACACATTACAAACTTGTTTATTTACAAAGACAAATGTGGTCTGTATCTGCAGAATGTGGTTAATGGCTTGGTAAAGACACAGCTCACTTAGAAATGATTGACAAGCTTGCATGGGGGAATCCAAGAGTAATTTTTGTGACTTCCCTACATAATTATTTCTTGTAAAGGAGCTCACTTTTTGAGAGATGCCCCAGAACTTGCAAGGACATGTAGCCTTGACAGGAGCCCCAAGAATGTACCCATGAATTGTTTGAAATTAAACACTGTTGCATGTGACTTCGTTTTCTGGCAATCAAGAAATAAGTAAATGCATACATAAAATATTTATAGTGCGCTTATACAGAGATTCTAAGCACAATACAAGCACAGAAAAATTAAGGGCTAGGAGAGAAAAAGAGAACAAATAACCACATTTAGCAAACTTATAAGTACCAGGGAGCAGCTACTCCAAGTGGCAGATCACTGGCAGTAGAAAATAAGACTGTCTCAGAAAAAAGGTAGTGATTAAAAAATGGGGGTAAGCCTGAAGAAACTTCCTTTAATGTCAAACATATGGAAATTACAATCACAGTCTGGTTATGAACAGAGCCAAGATACAAAATACACATAGTAAATGGGCTATTTGCCCTCTGTAGCAGCCAACAAAACACCCTAAAACACTTTATGGAGGGCAAAAAGAGAAAATATAAAATGGCATGTTATGAAATTTGTCCTCCTATTTCTTAATAATTGTCACAAAAAACAAAATTTCCCTTGTTGATCCCAATATAACCACCATAAACTTCTTACGGGAGGGGGGCAGGGGTTGCCAAATCACTTGAAGAGGGCTGATCTGAAAAAGGTCAAACTTGTACCCTAAATGTAGCTCATCCCAATTTACACAACTTATGTATAAATTACACATGTTGTGTGAATATATTACACAAACATGTGTAATTTTTACACATTCCGGGGTAGTTGCACTAGTTACACAATGATGTGCAAATTCTACACAGCATTTTTTGGAGTGATAATCCATTCCCCTACAATCCCTCTTCCCATCAAGCCTGCTCATTCCCTCCAATCTACCAGAACCTCTATTACTGATCTGACTACCCTACAACTAGCCTGCTTTTGTCAACAAATGTTACTTCTTTAAACACCCAAAGCCCCGCTCATAAGAACACTATATGATGCTTTAATTTTTCTTTTCGAATACTGTCCTTTAGTGAACTTCTTTATGCCAACCCATCCTTCCAGCATGATGGTTGTAAACTTTGTTGCTTCTAGCAAGCATAGCAGCTCTTTCCACTTCAGTCTTGTATACATGTACTTTTCAGACAATGATGCTCTATTTTTATTATCACAGGCCTATCACCTGTCAGGAAAACCTTGTCAAACTAATTTCAATCTTTATGATCATCCTTCCAACCCTATACAGCTCACCAATCATGAAGATATTGCACCCTCCCGAAGCCCATCCCCAACTCTCTAAAAACAACACGATGAGACAAGGCAGTTAGTGCCCGTTTACCATCCTAATTTTTCAAGCACCTGCCTAAATCTAGACGTCACCTACTCAGCAAATCTTTGCACCCACTTATCAGACCCACTAAGCTCCTGGCAAATGCCCTATCTTGCCTCTCAGCTGTTTGCACAGAGACAATGTCAGAAGACTGTCTCGATAATCTTCCCCATTATTTACAGAGAAAACATCTATTTCTCAAATTTAAAGCAGGAGATGGGACAAAGACTATGCATCTCTTCCTAAATTTGTAAAGGTTACCACCTGCCCTTCTTAGTCCTCGCCTTGTTTTAGCTGATATGTAATCTTTTTCTTTGCTCTCTAATCTAAAAATGAAAATATAGACCAGTTCTGATCCTAAGCCATCTGAAGGCATCAAGTAAATCATTGAAGACAACAGTAGCACTCTTAGATTTATATCATTTCACAAATTTACTTACTTTGCTTAACTTTCAGGACATGACATGACACTTTACAAGTTTGTATTAATACAGCTTACTACAGACAGTCTTTATCTAATTACAGTTCACCAACAACTGAAGTGACAATTAAATGGTAGGCTTCTTGATAAATTTTGTAACAATATTGACACAGTGAAAGAGAACCACCTTTAGAATCAAATAAGGCTCAAGTCTGAAAACTATGCTGATGAGAAAATTGTATATTAAATGTTAAATGAAAAGTGCATGGCTACTGTAGTTGCCATTGAGCTTGAAAGTAACAGTCAAAGCATGACCAGAGAACTACCCCCCCTTTTAAATGTGGAATCATCATATGCACATATTTTCATTCTTGGATTTTCTAGTGGGGGCTTCTAGGAGGAGCAAGAGACATGGGGGGGGGGGTTTACCAACAAGTCCACCCTCAGTTATGCCACTGCCCTATTGCTAACAACCATTACTGTGTAAAAATGACAGAACAGGCATTAATATTATGCACCTGCTGCAAAGATTAAGAAGTGACCAAAACAAAAAACCCTGAACTTAAATAAACTTGAAAACACTGCCACCATCAAACAGTGAGAAATATATGCCTTTTTTCTTCTGTTTTTTAAGTTTTTTTTTTCTTTTGAAAACACTGCATGATGATAACATAGTTGCTTTGTATAATCTATGACACATATCTTTTAATTAAGACAGGAAGATGTGATAAAAGTTAAAAGATAAATATGTGAGCATGAATCATCCACAATGTTTTCTGAAATAGAGTTATCCTTAGGGTGACAGTAAAGTCAGGTTGAAAAAGTCAATGTTCACTCAACAAGATTCAACAATACTTGTTCCCATGGGGACTAGGGGGACAAAACTAACAGCAGTTTCATGTCATCTTAGATTTGACACTGTATCCAAGGAAGTCTATCAATCTGTAAGACCTTTTAGAGATATCAAAATTAGGAAATATGTAGAGTGGGTTGGATCAACCTAAGTGCACAAATTACACAGACAGCCAATAAGAAATGAGAAAGGCTTCATGATACTGCAGAGCTGCAACTGTGATATCAACAAACTGTAAGCTTGTATTTAAACTCATATTATGTTCACAGTGAGAATGCCTAGCAAGTATACTCTTTTGCAGTCCCACATCTTTAATTCCATATTATTGGTTTGGGTATGTGGTGCAGGAAATTGTAATATGTGTCAACATTTTAGGATAGTCAGAACGATTTTAGGATGGGGTGGGGAGGGGGGAATTTTAGCTCCCAGATTTCAAATGGCCTTTTTAGGTCACTTTTGGTTACTTTTAATTACAGTTAATAATAACTTTGAAAGCAAAAGCTTGTTGAAGGTGGAAGTTATTCAGGAAAAAGTGTGTGTGGAGGGGGGAGGGGGCTACATCTCCCAGTTCCTCTGGCACTTACCACACCTCAGTCTGCATTGCTCTGTCCCTAATTAAGACACCTTTAAAGTGACTCTTGCATCATCCCAAATACATTTTGCAATACAGGGGTATATATCTGAAATCCTTATTGATGATTACAGCACACTTTTATTGACATGTGCAGATCAGTGAGTGTGAGATGAGCAGCATCAGCTATAGCCTCTATTTCACACAGTAGTATACCAAGCAGAATATGGCATTGGATAAAGCTCCTTGAAGACCTAGATCTTTGCCTGGGGTGGGGTCAGGGGCATGTGCCAAAGACACCTGTTTTGTAAAAGGAGGATCTACTGTAGGAAGCTAACTAATTTCTAATTTGGTAGAATATTAAATACATGTCTGAGAAGAGGGAATATAAGGCCTTTAAATTTGGTTCATGAAGCCATAAGCTGAGCCAGCAATTTTACTCAGATGCTTCACAGGGTAGCTATGCCTACCCACTCCTTTCTATGCTGAATGCACACAAAAATTTGAGTAACTGTGAGCAATGGTAAAAGGTAAAATTTCCATGACTTTGTTCATTAGCTAGAAGTTGTACATCAGAACAAGCCATCTTGTCAGTGACGAACTACCACCTCAGAGTATGCAGTGAGCTTTGACGAAACCTAGAAGTCACATTGTACTTAATGGTTTTGTCTAAACTGTAAGATGTCAGTCAATTAAATTGACCTGCAAAATGGCAATTCAATCTAGGCAAAGAGGCTCAGTAATATGCAGCTTCATATCACCCAGTTTACACTGTAGTCACTTGACCATCTTTAACCCCAGAACAGCAGAAGACAAATGAAACTGGGGGGTGGGGGGGTTGCACAGTGAATGGAATACTTGCAAGTTTGGTATGTGCGGATTTCCCAAGACAGCATCACGCTTGATTTTGCAGTATTTTTAATGAGCCTGAATTGACCCAATATGAAATTTGAAATACATGCCTTTCAAAGCACAAAGTTTTCTAAATGAACATTTTGTCTATATGGATTCAAAGGTCAATTAAATTCCATGTTCTTTTCTCTTTTCTAAAGTCCTGCATGTTTTCTAGGGTCTAAATAGGTCAAGTGCAATGTTTTCTCTTTCTCTCACATTCTGTGCTCTATCGCCTCTTTGTTTGGCACAGCCTTTTAAAACACTCAGATGATAACATGACAGTATTTGGACACATTTTGTTTGAATCAGCTTTCCCCTCATTTTCTTTTTGTCTGTTCGTGACAATGTCTTTTACTGTTTTCTTCCTTCCTGCATTATTGTTTTTCATTTTTCTAAATTACAGGAAACTTTTAACTCTACACCAAGCTTGCTACAACCACCATATTAAAGTTGACCCATTTTTTAGTCTAATTCTTTTTCTTGCCTCTCCAAAAGATTTTAAACCTATGGATGCCCACAAGGTACATTCACTTCATGTTCATCTCATCTGTGGATATTATTCCCTCCGATTTATTATCCAGTGCCAATGCCCTGGGTCAACTGTCTAAATATGATGTCCACAGGAAATTACTTTATACTGAACCTGTACATCAATTAAAAATCGCAGATCCTGATGTCACGCAAGATGAGTCAATGAATAAAGCCAACCTTTTACGTGAAGGAAAACCGATTATCCTGACATATATGAAATGATCTTTATGTCCTATTAATTTTCATCAACTGGTTTAGAGTACTACAACAGGAAGTTCCTAGAACAGATTATATCATTCCCACAAATCGTAAAAAGGTGCCACACAGCAGAAATATGTAAGTTTCCTTGTGCTGGGTGTTACTTTAAGTTACAGGGTGGTCAACTCTTGAGTAAACAATAATGGGTAAAATAATGAGTGCAACTGAGAAACGGTATCTTCCCCCCCTTCCCCACACCCTTCTCACAGATATCCCAGCTAAGTCTTTGCCGACCTAGATTTTGTATAGCCTGTGACTTTCTTATTCTTTTGAGTTCCCATACCCTCCCCCTTGTTTCCCATAGGGGTTTAGGCTGACATCCTAATAGTGTATAAATAATGATGTGGCTTTAATGCCCCCATGCAGCTGTCAAATCTAATTTTGATTATAACTAGGTCAGCTGTACTTTGAATACAGGAAGTCACTGGGTTAATTAATAAATGTGCATCATCTTGCTTCTTTAAACATTGCCAATAATAAAATGGGCAGCTCTTACATGGGTATGGGATTTTATGATGGGCTTGATATCCATAAATTTTAAAAACTCTTTGGTCACTCTTACACCACAAGAGAATAAAACAGCATATCCAATTATGTCTTTTCTTTACTACCAATTTAAGTCGAGGATATGAAGGGAAAGTATGTGGCAGAATATTGATGGTGAATATTATGTCAAATAGGAGGTAACTGAAAAACATGGAGACGCATCTTCTAGCCCCCCCCTCCCCCCACCACACACACACACCCTAGCTGACAAGGATGTTGATGTCCAAGACTTGAAGGGATACAGCAGGATCGAGAAAAGGTGTGCTGAATACCTTTTGAAAAATGATGTCAAATGACAAGGAAATGAAAATATAGTTACTTATCCATTACAACCCTACAAGGGAGAACAGAATAAGTTGGTCCTGTCTGGGACTCAGAGGAGGTGAGAACTGAAGGGAGAAGGGAGTGGGGAAGACACCTTGCTAGGACTTGTTAATTATGGTATATCATTAGGAAACATTCATGTTCACCTGCACCACAGGCTAGCATAGTATTTAGCCTGCATAACTGATCTCTCTCTATATCACTGATATATCAGAAAAATAGAGCATGTAAGATGCAGTGTGTTTGCATCATGGAAGTACTACCTCCGAGGTAGTACTTCCATGTTTGCATTATGCAGCCAGATCATACAATAAAAGTTTGATAATTTTACTGCACATGCCCATATCCTAAAAAGCGTTAAGATACACATACAGCCATACCTACAAAATGTATGAGAAAATGTGAGTTTACTTTCCAAAATTGTCGAATCATCCTTTTTCAAATCCATCGCAAGTATTAGGTTTCTCTCCTATGGTTTTATAGCTACATTTAAACTTCCTCTTAGTCCTCATCTGACATTTCTCGGCCAATACTTCATACAAATGTCTTTTTTATTTTCTAATGTCTGGCAATAACTCCCCATGATATTTGACTAACATAAATGAATTAACACTTTCTGATGGAAGAGCACGATACCCTACTGAACGTTTCAATGTACTGCATGGTCACATCTCAAGTTATCGGTATAAGACTGGTATCACCTGATACCGAGCAATAAAATATCTGACAGCTCTAGATTATCAGTCATTTGCAATATGGGTACAACCAAGGGCAGAGATTTGTTCTCAATATTGGGGAGGGGGCATATGACACAATTTTCAAAAAAATTAATGTTTGAAAAATCAAAGTCAAAGGGCAGATTCTCAAATTATCACCCATTGGTACAACACTACCAGCAGCCCTCCCTCAGGTACATATTGGAGGGAGGAGGCATTGGAGGCGCACATCACCCAAATACAGAAAAAAGAAACGAAAGTAGTACGGCTGTACAAGCTCTCTAAGAGCTTGTCAAACTGAAGTTATGGCCCGAGGTTACAAAAATCCCGAATATTCGAATGACCCTTGTGGCAATGCCAAAAGCCACTGGCACTATGGTAATATAACTACTTCACATCACAACTCACTCCCACCTGCTATGTTCAAACTTAAGTACAAAGCCAAGACTAGC
>WURT03231261.1:0-26473 GCA_009936505.3 Holothuria glaberrima | reverse complement strand
TATATATATATCGGTAGGTCATTTCTCCAGACAAAGCACGAAACTTGGCCTATTTTTACACTCTGACGCTCACTGCAAACCTCGTTAAATCCGTTTAGTCACGTCGTCTTTTGTATCAGAACATCCATCATCCCTTGCAACACAACTCTGGACATAGAAACACTTCTACACCAAGTAATTCCTAAAAAAGGAATGGCTATACCCTCACCGTGCGAACAGGACGATTCACGGATGCAGATTGCTCATGACTGCAGCCTGCGCAGCTATCTGTGCCATCTTTCACCTGAAAACACGCAGCGCAGATGGATAAGAATCTCGTCAGTTGCTAAATCTTATGTAGGCCTAACGTGCATTGTGATTAGCCAACAGACTTACGAGACTAACGTGCTTAACTAGCCAACCCTCTAGTGGTGCTCCTGCAGATGACGATTCACAACCCATTAACCCGTTTTATCAATACCCATGTCTTTATAATGGCAACGAAAGGGGCCGCTATGCTGAGGAAATAATAGGAACGTAGACATACTTGCGTATATCGTAAGTGAACAATCATTCGAAGTCGTGCAGTGACGCCACACGTACGATGCCCCAAGACGTAGCATTTATGCACGGTGTAGTGCACAGTTGTGAAGTGTTGTGTATATGCATATACTACAAGTACCTTGTGTATGTGTACCCTCAAAATGGACGGTACTCAAAACATGACTTCGTGTGAAACAGACCTATTCAATCCATCAATGGAAAATCCTGAATACGGGCCTGGACTCGAGGGGTTTGGTGGACAGTACTCCACTCAAGTCATATCAGGTGTATAGTGTGAACACAATGTGACGATTACGAGTACAGCTGTATTACCTCTTGTTGAGTACCAGACGGAGTACACATTCTCATGAGTAAGAGGATATTATTTTTGAAGCCGTGTATAATAACTTTAAAATCTTTGAGTACGAGCTGATTTATTCTCACAAGCATGGGCAATAGTCCAAACCATGAGTGCGAGTGCGCACTTAGACTTCAAGCCTACATCAAATACGTAGTTTACATTCTTTTTCGATAAACCAAACAAACATTTTACACATATCATTGGCAGCTGTTTTTTAGAGATAATTTACATGACAATATATCCTCTTACGTGAGTATTTTCTTTCACCGCAAAGTAGTTAATTTGTGTTAGAAAGAAAGTGAAAGCCCTCGATCCAAATACACGTTAACATTTTTTTCTATTAACGTCCAGTCGTGTTGGTGATATTGACGCGTTCATAGGGATGATAACAGAGGAGCCTTTACCTGGTGCTGCCCTGGGCCCGACAGCTGCATGCGTCGTCGCCGAGCAATTTTACAGGTTGAAATATGGTGACCGTTTCTGGTACGAGAATAGAAGAGGACCTCAGGCATTCACCAATGGTAAAGTCCGCGGTAGTGTTTTATACCCATTGCGTTTTCTTTAAACTCATTTTATCAAAAGAGTTGAGTCACACCTTCGGATTCACAGACTTTTCATATTTAAGGATAATAAACGATGTTTCAAATTTTCCAAAATTTCCCTCTCATTACCAATTACCAGGATGAAACGTGATGTTCACTTTAATGAAGAATGTCTTCAATAGATCTTATGCATATGACACAGATACGTCACATAACAGAAAGTACGCCCCAAATGGATTCAAGCGGGTATCGTTGCAACTTTCACCAACAAATGCAGACAGCTGATTTGTGTAGGGGGGATACGCGCATAAGTCTTTTGCGCCCCCGTGTGAAGTCTACGCCGTGCGTGAAGCGTGCTTCATCGTTTGCCTACAAAAACGGCGTCGCATGACTTCATTGCATAAGGGCTATTGATAAGGGACACCAAATAAGCCTACATAGATAAGTTCCCCTCTTTATTTTTTAACACAAACATTTTATTTACTTTAATGTCCGTTGTAATATTCCTGACAATGTGGGTGCTATAATCAATGAGCTGGGCTGACACTGAAATAAACGTGCGTCCCAACATCGTGGTTAAATTCAGCTAGGCTGGCTGTCACCGTTTATCCAACCATGATGCTGGTGAGCATAACCAACAGATACTGGTTAAATGTAACCAAGAAAAGTTTAATTTCTGACCCGGAAATTCAAATCAATGATTAAAGTAACAAAAAAGTGTAAATTTTGAGGACTACCTATAGCTATTTTAATTGGTGACTGCTATCCTGTTTAAAATTCAGCCAGTTGGATAGATAGTACCATGATGAATGCTGTTTTCCAGTTTTTTTTAATCGGCGATTAATGGTATTCTTTGCTTAGTCTTGAAAATTGTTTTGTCTGGATCAGTTGTAAATATACTAGTGGAACTCCCATTTTTTAGTTAAAGGTAAAAGTTGTTATTCACGTGATCCCAGCAATTAAAAGTGGGCTACAAGTTACAAACGCCAGAAACCTTGTTGTAACCAATAAAGTCTACAATCTTTCCTAAGAAGCTCTTTTTTAACGTGTCCCCTCACAGCACAATTGAACTCAATCCGAGAAATGAGCTATGCACGTCTAATGTGTGAAAACTTGGCTTCAGTAGAGACGATACAGCCGTACGCATTTATGCGTCCGGACAGCGAAGGAAGCGGACCGAGGTAAGCCAGAAATAAGGTTTGCAGGTAACTTTCCAATATGGGCCCCTTACGGGCCCCATATCTACGAAGATATGGAGCCTATATGAATTTGCACCCAAGATTCATAAGGGAACCATATGGGACAGCCCAGATAACTCATATGACCGTATGGGATGGTTCTGGGGCCCATGTGGGCAATTGCCCCATATGGGTACCAGAACTATTCCATATGGATCATATGGGCATATGGGCTGGCCCATATGGTCCCCTTATGAATCTTGGGTGAAAAATCATATGGACCCCATATAGGTTCACCTATGGGGCCCATGTAGGTTTGCTGCCTAGGGTGGCGATTTGTGTTGGACATCGGGCTGAAGGGGGACTCGTTTGACTTGGACGAGCCATTTACGATAAGCAATAGTGAATAGACGTACATGAGTATACTAAAGTGGTTTCCTCATACTTATGAAAATGATCAAAATATTACGCCCGATTAGCAAAGGTGGGACAAGGATGGGCCGACGCAGGGGTGGCGGGTGGAGGCTGACCGGGGGGCGACAACATTAATAGCGGACGATAATCCTTATCCCACTTGATTACCGTCTTTGATATTTTGCAGCAGAAAATGTACGCTGAACGTCATTCGAGATAATCAATGTAATGTAATGTTGCGCATTAGGGAGATTCGTTAGGAAGCAATCATGTACTATAATACGTGTGTGGTTACCGTGCCAGCATTGCATGTGTACTTTTTGCAATAATTCATATCTTTATGCATCACTAAAGGAACTAGCCATCGCAGCAGGTGTTAAAATATACCGCCCTGTTATGACATGCAGTCTATATAGGTGTAAAAAAGGTCAGCCGGGAGGGCAAGGTAGTACCATGCTTCAATCTACAAATTTTCCCCCGACATGAACTGGAGACACAGTTATAAGTTACCATACATATTCTGCAATGAAAAACTCTCACTTATAAAAATAGATCACAGGTTCGTAATCATACCATAAACTGGATATACATATAGCCTACTTGAAAGAAGTAGCGTCAATTCCATTTAAAAGTTGGGGGAAGAGGGCGTGGGCCTTAATGAAGCTATACGTGGATTTTGTCCTCAACCTTCGAAAAGTGGGGGCATGTCCCCTTCACCCACCTCCATGAACAACGCCCATGATCGAAAATTTGAGTCTAAGATTCCTCCTTTCTTGATCAAAGAGAGTGTGGTTCCGGTTTCAATTGTTTCTTAATATGATTCTTCTCCGTAGGCGTTACAATTCATTCGTCGAATTCAGCAAGAACGAGAAATACCCTTCAATAGATGGGAATCTTCCTGGCTTTAGTAATCATCGTGTGCCGTGTTCAAACCCGCAATTTATACCAAAACTGGATCTCGAACCGTGGAGGGAGTAACCATGGTAACAGGGAATAATAATGATAAAGCCTAATTGAATGACTGACCACTATCATTGCGTTGATACTGAAAAAAAGGTAAATTTATAGTCGCCTCAAGTTGAATTTATCACACCTTTCGCATTACGTACTTCATCCCACGTCTCAAGAACGCCTTGGCCTATCTTTTTTTAATTTGGGCACATTGCAGATTGGTTAATTTATTTGTCACGTGTGTATAACGTGCGATTTGAATTATCTGGTGGAACTTCGGAGAAATCTGAGAAAAGTGATGGTGGGGTGTGGTGGGGTGGGTGTGGGTGGGGTGGGGAAGAGATCAGTTAATAATTTGTCACTTGTGTATCTTTGAAATGTTATTTGAATTATCCGATGGGAATTATTGGGATTCGATTAAAGTGGAAGAAATTGGTAATGGGTGAGATGAGGATGGGAAGTTGAACAGTCCGTTAGATCGGCTCATTCATTTGTCACTTTTCTATTTGATGTATAATTTGAATCATCTTATTGGAGGTCGAAGTAGTTTTAGAAAAGCAAGAAAAATGAGGACGAGTTGGTGGGGAAGAGGCAGGAGAGATAAAAGGGAATAAGTCCAGCAAATTGGCGGATTGACTTCTCACTTATTTGACTTGTTATTTGAAAAAAAATCTGGTGGAGAAGCATTGAAGGTATTGTGGTACACATAATTGGCTTGCTCTATGTCTGCAACTGGCCCACACCTGTCTGTTAATTTTTACCTAAATACAAATGGTGTAGTCCACGTAGTTTACATCAAAGCCTGTGATTGTGTGAAAATGAAGACATCTTTTTAGAGAGCTATTGTCACAATATTAAGAGCGGGAGATGGTAAATCATTCTCTTTTATACACTGTAATTGATCAGTAATCTCTGCTAGCAAGTGCAGGTGATTAATCGAGTTGTCACTTACGTTTTATCACGATTGAAAATGGATTCACCTGCAACTGCTCCTTTAGCTAGTTGCTGCAATTTTTCCATGTCAGTTTTGTTTTGAAAGCTTTGTTTTAAATTTTATTCGTATGTAACGTAGCAATAGATGATATTTTACGTAGATATCAACTTTAAAAGTTGCAAATCTGGCGCTTCCTAGTCTTTATGTATTAACAACTCTGTTTGGGAGAACTTTGTTATGTTTGATATCTTCACCGTTGTAATTTTATTTCAATGAAAAATTAGAATATAGAATACTTATAGCTTAGGCTGTCATAGGCAATAAAAAAAAAGAAAGAATGCGTGTCTAATCAAGTTCAACAAATACTCATGATCATATATATATATATATATATATATATATATATTCTTAACGCCCCATATTTTTTATTTTATGTTGATCCACACAATATAAGAATTTTCATCTCTAAGCAAATTTCTTCGGGTGGATTATTATTAGGATAATTGTTTTCTGTTCTTATAGTAACATAGGAATCAATTTGCAAGGGATTTTAAGTGTGTGACAAATATGGGTACTTTGCTTATAACATAAACCTCTTAGAAAATTCAGATCTTCCGACATATTTGTCTTGTTTTCTTTAAAAAATACCAATAGACTTATTTTAACAATACAGCTTCGTGGGTTCGATGCTGACTCCATGATGATCGGTATCGACCGCAGCATGATCCCCGTGTTTCTGTATATTCACCGAGTCTCTTACGAACGATGAGATGAATTTGTCTCTCCCATTGCCCTGGTTCTAATTTTCTGCCTGTACACTGTAGGAAAGTTGGGTAAATCTGACCCAAAACTGGGTCAGGAGGAACTGATTAAAATTATTGGGTCAAATAAGGACCCAAACAAGACTTCGTTTGATCCAAATTGGGTTAAAATTTGACCCAAGGTGTTGGTTCAGTTCCTTTGTGACCCAAGCGTTTTTAGAGAGTAAGCGGTGTCCAAAATGTGTTACACTGCTACGTTATCAGACTTGTCTGCCACATTCTTTATCCGCACGGTTATGTTGTAATCATCAAAAAAAAAATTGCCATGGACACTGCGTTGCTGTAACAACGGGGTAGGATTCTGCTCAAGATCCCGGGCATCTTTTCCCGAACAACCCCCGCCCGTTACCCTAATAATTACCTTTCTCTTGGATGTTCCTCTCCGGAGGGGGTTGTTATTGTTCAGTTACGATGTCAACCCTTGGACTTTCAACTGTTCAAAGAAATGCAGATTTTCTTCAACATTTGGTTGTGGAACCATCACCCTATAAGTGAGACATTTCAGTAGGTGGGATCAGGCGGACGTGTCGGAGGGAGGGGCTGCGACGGAGAAGTGTTTACGTCGCACTGGCCTTCGTATTTCTCTGCTGATACCACATTCTACCTCGGTACTCGCTCCCTTATTGGACATTCTATGACCTGCTCCATTTTATAATTGACATAGGCCTATAGCTGTTTTGAAATTTCTTTTCAATGAACATAACGGGAAGGGAGACAAAATACCCATTGTGAGCTACAACAAGTGACTATAAAATTATAATGGGCAGAACTCTGATAATGGGACTTCTCGTTTTCTTTTGCAAAAGTTGGTATCCAAAATGTGTTTCTTCCATTCCAGACCATAGACGTATGAAGGAGGGGGTGGAGGCGCTGAGGGAGCCAGTCAAAAATAAAGGAGGCGAAGGCATGGTTCCATTCACCTTTACAATTCAAGGACGAAACCCCTTATTTATTCCCTCATAAAAATGTCAAAACTTTGCAGAAAGTTTCGTCGAACTTTGCATATCATGTCGTAATAAATTGCATCTAAAGCCCCTCAAATACTCAAATGTTTCCCCAGGGGGTGTCCCCCACAGGAAGGCGAAACTCAACAACGTTAATTCAACCCCCAGATGCATGAGAACAGTTTCATACGCGCGCCTAGGCATCAGACATGCATGCCTCCTTGGGCAAGTTTAGATCACAGATACAAGAATAATGAATAAACCACGAACGTTTCGTTCTGTCATATTTCTTTCATAATTATAATTTTTTTAGCTCTCAATTTACATATTACATGGTAAGGTAAAAAGACATTTTATTACCATACTGTTACGTACTATTGACTTACATCTCTTTATCAATATAAAATCATTAAAATTGTAAAAAATATTGTTATACAAAGAAGCATAGGCTATCAAATAAAAATTATTAACAAGAAAATTGACACGGCAAGGGGCCACGGAAGTGCTAAAGGACATAAACATGCCCGTCAACGTCGGTAAGGGTCCTTCAACTCAACCTTCTTCTCCTTTGCTCCGCTAATTATCCCTCTCCACCCCTCCACGTTTTTATTTTATACCTCATAGGAATAGGAATAGGAAAAGGCAGCAGCGTAGTAGCTGGGTGGGTGGGACGAGGGGGTCGCACCCCGGTCCAAATCTCAAGAAGAACTCCCTCTCCGGGGCTTGAAGGTCAATAAGCCGTTAACGAGGTGGGTATGCAGGAGGTCATGGGCGACGATCCCGGGGACAGGGGACATGCCCCCCTCCAATATTTGAGAAATCGCCCATTGACTTTGATTTTTCACACAGTAATTTATTTGAAAATGGGGTCATATCCTCCCAATATTGAGAAGAAATCGCCGCCCTTGCAGGAGGTTGGTGTTTTAATCTTGTATTTTAACACAACAGAGTGTTAGAGTTAGATGAGGTTTTACGGCTCAGAACCAACTTATTTAAGTCGGGCCGGCCACGGCCTTTTTTCCAGTTATTTCTCACTGGCTTGTTTTCCCTACTCCATGGCTTATATGCTGAGCACCAAGCATAACGGCAGTAGGTTCCATTTTTTAAAGTCTTTGGTATGACTCCGGCCAAGATTCGGACCCCCATTATGTCTTAGAAACAAGGCCTTTCTCGCAAACCTTAATAAATTCACAACTCACCCCAGCTGGGAATAATACCTGAAGCTCTTACCCACCCTGTTGACATCCATCTACTCAGTTCGATTGCATTTAATGCTTCTGAAATGTCAATACGATACAACACTTACCATTTCCGATAAAAGGTAACCGCCCCTAGAGTTAAATAATTTTTGTTCCAAGTGAGTACATGTTAGTCTCCCTGTACTTCATGCCCGCTGTGCAATTCTTAAAGTAATAGTTTCTGATAAACACTACATCAGCGCTAAACTTAGTAAATTGAGCTTGTTTCATGACATTAAATAATATTAAGGATTTCTTCCCACTTCCTTAGGTCACACTTCTCAACTTTGTTGCCCTCTTCATTCCCCAACGCCATCCTCCCAACACACCGTTGC
Source organism: Holothuria glaberrima (assembly GCA_009936505.3). Taxonomy (NCBI): domain Eukaryota; kingdom Metazoa; phylum Echinodermata; class Holothuroidea; order Aspidochirotida; family Holothuriidae; genus Holothuria; species Holothuria glaberrima. The sequence goes on along the minus strand of WURT03231261.1, from coordinate 18,233 downwards.
TTTTGTCGGGACTTCAGGCTGCTTACCCTCATTAGAAACACTCTGGCGCCACCCTTAGTCTTGGGGATCTTTTTCCCCGAAAAACATTTGAGGTGTCCTTGCCCTATGTAGGGATATTAGTGTAACACGAAAACCCTAGATTTTCTATTCTACCACCTCTAGTCATCCGTTGTTGAGAATCCTACATTCTGATTGGTTAAACACTGACCTGTTATTCCCTATTCCACATACACACGGTCAGTAAACTGAAAAAAACTAAAAAACTGATAAAAATGAATGTTTTCACACATTTTTCGTGCTAGAACATGAATAAACCACATTTGTCGGACTATCATTGTTTAATAAACCCTCTCGACTCCAAATCTGGCAAAATAACGGACTCGGCTTCACCTCGTCCTTTTTTTTTCTGACAAATTAGGAGTCTGGACGGTTTATTCACCAATAATAGTCCGCCAAATGCGATTTATTCCTTAATCAACGTCTCTATCAGGGCTTCTACATTCAGTGAAAGATTTCATATGACGTCACACCAGTGGGATTGCCAGGCACTGAAGGGCAAAACATACACGCAGCAAGCGTATTTACAGCACACTTGCACCGCATAACCATAGATACGAACTGTGACACCATGGAGACTTGCCCTTCAAAACCGAAGAGACACGCGATCTTGCCTCCAAAACCCAAGGGAGGCGCCACGGGCGGCGATCCTGGGGGGATGGGGGATATATCCCCCATGAAATTGGATGGGGGATACTGTACACTATATCCCCCCCCCCCATCATGAAATCAACCAGGCAGATCAGGAATCAGAAAACTTTACCTTTTTCTAGACTTTTTACAATGGGCCAATTTATTTTTTAGGACATACTTCTGACAGTTGTCATAGAATCACCTTGCAAAACCTGGAAAAGGCCATTTCCAGTGATTTGGGGGTATTTTTGGCAAAATTTTCTACGCTCCGCGCCAACTGATCGTGGCGCTCCGCTTAGATAAGTACCACTGACTAGATCGGGAAATCAGAAAACTTAACCTTTTTCTAGACTTTTTTTTACAATATGCCTATTTTTCAGGAAATACTTGTTGTCATAGTGTCACGTTCCAATGCGTGGAAAGGGCCATTTCCGTTGATATGGGGGGTATTTTTGACCAAAATTTTCTTTGTACTCTCCGCGCCAACGATGGTGGCGCTCTGCTTAGATAGTGTCACTGACATTATATCCCTCCACCCCCACTTTCAAAGACGGATCTCCGCCCATGAAACGCGACCACGTGACGTCGTGAAAACCCCTCTATAGCTATTGCTACGAGACCTTCTACCCCCTGCCTCGGCCTCTTCCAGGGTTACTCCTGCTGCTTTCCGAGCTCCTGCTACCAGGGCCCCGGCCTCTACCAGGGTTACCCCTGCCCCTACCAGGGTTACTCCTGCTGCTTTCCGAGCTCCTGCTACCAGAGTCTCGGCTACTAGGTTCACTACTGCTACTACCGGAAGACCTACTGCTGCTGTCAGAATCCTCTGACCAAGCACTCAGATCAAGTCTAGGTATAGCACGGAAATCGTCACACTGTACCCGCCTGTTCACGAAGTTTCGAGGCAATTCGCCAGTGGTGGTGTTTGGAAAGGCGTTATTGTTGATTATGTCGTAGTAAAATCTATCAATAAACGAAGAAAAAATCAAGAAATCAATCAATAAAACTAAAAAATCGTTAGGAGGAATAAGCAGCTTCATCAACCTTATTTTGAAACATCAATTAAAGGCATACATTCGTCACCCAGATGATATTTTTAGTGTGGGGTATCAAAATTCTCAGTTGGTGACTGCTCTTTTATTGACAGCAAAATTTTGAAAATTCAAAAGATGCAGAGTAGCACATATTCAACACAATGCAGAGGGAGTGCTTCGATTACACACAACCTTTTATGCTCACCAGGTATGGCCTTAAGCAATAAAATAGGTTTGTGTCTGCACAAGGAGGAGCAGTATACAGTTATGGCAGAAGCTGCAAGTTGTATAGTTGGGAGAATTGGAACTGTCTGGGATGACGAAATTTGCCCTTTAAGTTTTACAAAGCTTTACTCATTTCACTTACAAGTATATTTCATGGTTAGATGGTGTTTAGAACATAAATATTGCATATTTAACGTAAAACAAAGACTATCAACTCGGTGACATACAATGTCTGCCACATGACTAAAAAGGGTCATACGTGAATTATTTCAAATTGGATTCACTGCAGTTTCCCTTTAACTGTTAAATAGGTGCAGTGGGTGACGCCAGAAAGGATAAGGGGTTCCCCCTCTGTCACGGAAGGTTCCCTCCGGTCGGATAACTGATATCCCAGCGTCGTTAGAAACCTTAGTGGGTACGATAAACAGAGTTGTAACTAAGTCACTCTTTTCTTGGCAAGTCAAGTCAACTGCAGATATTTTAGGGAGTCAAGTCATCGACTCGAGTCTCTGTGTTATTTCAACTGGGGAAAATTCCCCAGAATTTTTCAAGCCAGGTAGCGTTGGAAGTTTCTGATTCGAGTCGCGACTTGCTTACAAGTCTGACGATAAGGTATGCAATACCCGACTTTGATTACTCGCCCTTGCAATTTAGATGATTTTGATCTCAAGGAAGACAGACTCATCAACAAAAACCTCAAAATTTTCAATTTTTTTTAATAAAACCGCAGAATGCTAAAATTTTCTTTAATTATCCCCCCTCCCCAAATTTTAAAATTTTCTGCAACATAAGCCCGATTTTTTTAAATCTCCTGCAATAAAAAATCTTAAATTTTCAGGGGGCTTTGCTTCTACCTCTTACACAACTCTAATAAATTACAAATTACCGGTTGCCTCCGCCGTTGCCATTTTCTTCCATCCTAAAGGCAGCTGGTTGTATCTCGTCAACGTTGACGTTGTTACAAATAATGCGAGCCATAGTAACTCTTCGTATAGCGTCCAATTGGTCTAAAAAAAAGACAATGTTTGGAAAAGGATGGAGTCCATTCATTTCAGTAAGTATGAGAACCTGATTTTGGTGACCCAATAAGTTAAATCAATTAAATGGCCACATTATTACGGCGTTTCATTGGGTCGGTGGGCACTGCATTTTCTTTCTACAGAACAAATAGTTTAAAATTATGTCTGCTTATCTGCGCTGCATAAAAAATAACGCTCGTGGACACCGTAATCACCGACCCAATGGAAAGCTGTATATGAACAGAACTACATTCCCTACATTTTGTTTCTTAAGGGCGCAGGGCAAGGGATCACGCGCTTTTCGGAAAAGCAGGTACAGGAAGGTATTTTTGAGTGGGCGCTATATGGAAATGTGTGGTCAGTTGCGTCTTGAAAGGTTTATGATACAAAATGGGTCCCAGATTGCAGGAATTTTTTGTTTTTGAGTTTTTAATAATTAATGCTCATTGCATTTAATGTACATCAAAATATTGTGAATACATCGAAAAACTTGTCGGGGTGTTTCAGCCGGTATAAATTACAGACCAATACTTGAAAGTTCTGGGCGAAAAGGGGCTGTTCGCCCTCACATTATCAAAAGTGAAGGGATACCCTCTGCCTCCTTTCCCTACGCCCATGGATTAAAGGCCTTGTTACGATGTGGGTCAGAAACATACACCAACGACGAACCCTAGCACTTATGCTAATTTAGGTGACACTTGTTGAGAGAAACCACGCCCTCTTCATTTTGTGACATAAAGATAGGGTCAATTTATAAATTATCATAATATGCCTGTAACGAAATATGCAGAACATATCAATTAACCTGTGCATTCTTTATCTCAATTGATCATGGCGATTTGGGCTCCCACAGTACAATGATCAGCTGTCACTTCCTTAACTTTGCCAATGGCAAGGACGTAGCCAGGATTTCATCTTAGGGGGCGGATGAAATGATGACTGATCGCCGTCCTGGGGAGGGGCCTGAAGGGAGGGGGTTTCCCCTCCCCTTTGGAAAATTTTGGCTTACGGAGGGTGGGCTAGATGTAAAATGGTGCTACATTTGATGATACATTTGAATTGAATATATCGCCAGGAATTCCTATTTTTTAAGTAATGTTTTTAATTTTTCATCTAAAATCTTCCTGAGAAATTTTTCCCATCCTCCCAGCCTACGCCCCTGAGTCGCGCAGAGGTGCTTTCACACCAAAATCGAAATCTGCTGCGTTTTGCGGGACGGGAATCGCAAAGCAAATGGCTTGTACGTATTTCTATGGAAAGGTTCACACCAAAATCGCGTTGTGAAAAGCGTTTTGCGGGAATCGCACGATTTCCGCATCGATCAATCTCTGACTGATTCAAAGCGAGAATCGTGCGATTTTGTTTGGAGAACAATGATAGTTCACCATACAACAGGGTTCTTGACCCACAGGTGATTGGATTTTTCATTGTTGTACTGTGCACACTGCAGAGCATGATGCCTGAGAAGGATGTTGAAGAGTTAAATGTTTGAGAGTCGAAGCTGAAAGAAAATTCCGATTTTTTGTGACATAATTAGTTCTAATTAGGAATGCAATGGTTTTTAGGCATTACATATACAGTGAAATAGCCAAACAAATCTTGATTTGTTAAATTTACTTGATTAGGCTAAACAAAGTAGTATCTCTATTCCTACACTGTATGATTAGTTGTATGTTTTTGCAGGGTAGCTTTTTTGGAGGGAAAATCAAATAATTTTCATTTATTCAGGACGAAATGAGTCGCACCCTAAAGTTTCGGTCCAAGGGCTGTAATTCAATGACGAAGACAGATCTAGAGGCAAATACAGGGATCAAGGGTAGAAGCTTGAAGAAGCTATGGAGTATTCATAAAATTGCGAGCATTAGAATGAAGTATTTCAGTATCTTAAAATGGCATTGAATAGTTAAATAGGCCTATGTAACAAACAACCCCCACCCCATCACCATTGCCCCTTTTTTTACAAATGTCAACTTTGGATATTTGATGATGTTGGATCGAGCTTCTTGGACGTATGAAATTTTGGTTATTCCATTAAACTTTGACATAAATACTGTACTTAAGTTGTCCAATGAGAAGAAAGGCGTAAACAGTAACAATTATCTTAGTACTGTCAAAGATTGTGTCACGCTGATGCGCGGCGAAAAAATCACACTTAAAAATGCTTAAGGTGTTACCTCATTATGTATTATAAGCAGTATCCATGTCGTCTCCTTCTTTTCCAATTTCACTAGACAGTTGTTGATTTGTGAATTTTGTTTACCAGAACATACGGTAGTTTACATTCCCTTTTTGAATTATTGATATACTTTTGGCCCGACGCATGTACTAAAAGAGCCAGCAAATGTCCCACATCATCTTCGACGTAGGCTATTTTACAAGAGGCTGTCAAAAGCCCGCTGCGGGAACCGTCGCATTTTCCCGCTGCAGAGTGAACCCTCTGTTTTGCAGGAAACGTCGCGTTTCCCGCGGCGGGAATCGCGCGTTTTTGGTGTGAAAGCCCCTTAATGCTCGCAGCAAAAGGGCTTAAATTTATATATGATATAAATGAATCAGAAATGTCTTGCGTAAGGGAGCGCTTTGCCGTATGACGCATGGGGTCAAGGGGCCTGCGTTGAATCCATACCTTGTTTGCCTTCCTGGTCTTTACCTCCCTCTCCCCACTCCTTCATGGTCTCTAAGGGCGCTAGCACTGCCCCTCTCTCTTCCCTCTTCTTTCTCCCCCTTTTCTCTTTTATTCCCTCTTTTATTCTCTTTTTTCTTCTTCTTCCTCTTTCCCCCTCATGGGGGGGGGTGCGACCACCCCATCGCCACTGGCCAATGGGTGTTCAGTTCAGACGGAGCATTGAATTCGAAGAGACAATTGACAGACAAAACAAAAAGCTTCCACAAAAGTGTATTTCAGAGATTCGTGCATTTGCAACTGCCTTATGCTATGTGGTTGGTGGCATGATAAACCACAGTTAGACAGTAAAGTGGAGGGGAGTGAAAAACAGCTTTTTAACTCAGTCATAGGCGTAGGAAGAGGGAGTAGACCGCACTCCCCCTGTCGCGGAATTTTACCAGTTGAGCCTTATTCGAAACCTTCATTGTGTAGTTCCCGACGGCAATCAGCCGTCCCGACGCCAGCTCTCATTGGGGCAGTTTTTTTTTCAACAGGACACCGAACTTTTCGACGCGCTTCGCGCTATACAGTTTTGGTTGTTCCAGTTTCTTCGATACTCCCGTTTCATATTTCAGCAGGTGCTGTTCTAGGGATACAATCTTTTTGGGGGGATGTTGCCATTGACCCTGGTGAAACCGGATTGAGAGAAGGCCCGTGGCCAGGAATTCTGATATGGGGGGGGGGCACCGGTATTGCAAAGGTGGGCACCAAAGAAGACTATGTGTGTAGCTAGTAGTGCCACCAGCCTGATGGCAGTTTTTGGAAACCACAGGGGATGATATCTTAAGCCCTACCCCACGGATCATAGCCTAAACAAATAGGGCTTACGTATGAACGTGCGCGATAGCATGCACGCGTAAGGTTCCATTTTCCTGGTCGCAATTTCCCCATCCTCTTGCGATACAGAGACGAGGAATTTGTGGAAAGTCTCACTTAGTGAACGAAACAAGGCTATGGTAATGATGGTACTTCTTCAGCTTCGCAAGCTTAGATGGAGAGTTGAGTGCTTTTCCGACGGTGAGCGAACCATGCTGTCATGGGCTACCATAAGGCCCTGAAGTGATTCAGTATAAGAGTACACTTAGTTTACGGCTAGAAAAGTTCGATGGTGCTTTTGTGCTAATAATGTTCATAAGTGATAAACCCCGGATCGTGAAGATTGCGCGCGAAGCCCACCGAAATTTGGGGGTATACTTCAAGGAATAACCCAAGAAAAAAACCTGCATGTAGGCTCAGCTAGGGATGGTCCTTTGATTTGCCGACATGAAGGCCAAGAAACCTGACTGGAGGCCAGCAACTCTAAGCCCCGACAGATTCAATGGGTTGCCAAACTCGAAATATTCATTAAGTAAAGTGGAAAAAGTTTTCCGTTTTTTATTGCAGAATTTGCCCTACTTAAGAGCAAAACAAAGAATTTTGTGGGGGCGACTGCATGGTGGTCGTCGGGGATTACATTCTTCATCTTACCCATTAATTAAGACTCCGCGACGAAACTGACAATTCTTTTTTCTTAAAAAATGTGTTTGCCACTATGGCGAGGTTGAAGAAAGAATCTTCCAAAAGATAGGAAAAAGGGTATAGAACTTCGCATCGATGCATTTTCGTGTTTCTCTAGAGAACAGTATTTGTGGAAACGTTGAATAAATCCAATATGTTTTGAAAAGGCGTGGGTTACCGCTAAATAGAACGCTAGAAAGAACCGAAGATGAAAGCGTTCGTAGCGCGTGAAATTTTTTTTAAAGTTATAGAAAGAATTGGTACACAACTTACTGGCCACGGGCCTGATTGAAAGCCATGTGGAATATTTTGAGCGTAAGTATGTCTTCACCACTACTAGTCTATATAAAATTTGGGATGGGGGGGGGGTTGCTAGAAAAACGGGCTGAAGCCCCCATAGCTCTTCGTAGAACCGCGCCTGTATTTCAGATTTCCTGAGAAAAGTTCCATATTTCAGATTTCCTGGAAAACACTATAGCAGGCGAAGTATGCCTTGCGATGAAATGATATTGTGCAAAGATATACTTCAAGTCCTCTCCTCAACCCCCTTCCCCTCCTCAACCCCCTTCCCCTCCTCAACCCCCTTCCCCTCCTTTACATCTTTCCAGCAACCCTTCACCCCTGTCGGATCTTCAGGTTCCTATCTCCCTAACCCCGGTCGGGAGCATGCAGTGAGCCCTTGTCGGGCTCAACTCCTGCAGCCAACACACGGTAATGTAGGATATTTTGAAACCAAAAAACCTAAACAGCAGCTGGATGGTTCCTGAATCGACACCATACCACTTCAGTTCAACGGGGAACCTTGATACTCCCTGCAAGGGCCACATCCCTACCCCCTCCCGGTTCTCGTTGAAGAAGATGTACCCCAAACTTTGTCAACCACCTTAAAAATTTTAACCGGTCTTTATTTTTATTTTAATCCATTCAGAAATCAAGCCAAAAACGAAATAAGGCTAAATAAAAAGCATTATTTTGAGTAAGCAAGTTACGAACCACCAGTAAAAGCTTGAGGCCCTTCTTCATTCTCAAACCAGAAACGGTCACCGTGTTTTAAGTTACGGAACTGCTCTCCCAAGATATTTCCGAGTGTAGGTCCCACGATTGCACCCTCTAAGTGATCCTCCGCCAGCATTCCCACGAACGGTTCGATTTCATTAACTGAGCTGTATATAAAATACGAGGACATGATATTGCATTAACAGGATACGAAATGTTTACACACAATTCGGACAAACGAACAGGGGCGGACTTCAGTGTGCCGCTGGGACCCTAGGCTGATATTGGTAGAAAGGCCTGGCCCTGAATTAGTGGTATTTCTCAGTTCCATTGATATGTTCTTTGCTTTTGAGTTACATTATATTGTTACTAATTCATAAAATACAGTTCATGTTATAAATCAGTGTCAAATAAAAGGCCTGTCTTCACATTACAAATACACTTGAAAACATGATGTGTTATATAATGCTATGAAAGTTGAACACTATTCACCTCGTGGTCAATGCCCGTATTTGGTCTGAAGAGCAAGGGATGACCATATATGGTTCTTATAGCTATTTAGCGAGTGAAAATTTGGAAGTTTAAACCGGCCCTAAGTTAAAGGGAGTAGCCAGTACCTGTACAATTCCTGAAACGCGTCCACTGCCTCATCATCCATAAACGGTCGGAGATCGTTGAAGGTCGTGGGAGGGGTAACATCAAGGGAGCAACGCTTCCTGTAGTCTAAATATGGAGGTAAACCATGGTCACGTCCTCGTTGAATATTCAGAGATATGAGGTCCATTCCAAATCTACGAAAAATCATGTTTACAAGGGGTTAGTTACAAAAATTGCCAACACATGACACCAACATTTATTTCCTCTCAATGACAGTACACTAACAGAAAACTTGACAAAAATACAAGATCCACAAAAAGTAGGAAGCGGGTAGGTGGGGCGTGCGCGAAGGGTCAAGCTGTGATTAAAACGTTGGCTTCACAATCATAATACTGAATAACAAAGCACCCGATTCTCACATGATATCATGCAAAATTTCAAGTCCCGAGACCCTATAACATTCACCTAATTTCATGTATCCTCCTTAACCAAACTTGTGACAGGATATCATGCATGATATGCATGTCTCGAGACGAGAATGTGACACATTACAAAACAACATGTCAGGATTTGGTGGTGCACAAAGTCATATCGACCGCATTGACATCCACATAGAGGCTTCTAAGTATGCCAGTAGCGGAGTATCAGTATTTCAATGCAGGCTACTGCTCAGGGCATGTACGCATGTTATTGATCCTCTCCAACATTACTTCTTCTAAAGTCCCCTCGACTCTTTGGCGCCCCTGTGGGCTGGGGGTTATAGAATGTGCCCAAGGTGTTTCCCGCCTGTCGTAAGAGGCGACTAAAGGGAAAGACTTGCACAGTATTTGGAAAAATCGAACTTGAACTTGAACCGTATTTGAAACCGTATTTGAACTTTAATTTTTTATCTAGTTGACACTATATAACACATTCGTGTTTATGTGTCGTTAAATCTGATCGAACTAACTAGCTAACTAACTCGACTCTTTGGCAAAGAACCAAGGGCGACACCAAACGTTACTCCCGAAGGAGTTCTCCTCCCCAAAGGAGGGGACAACAAACTTTATTGACCAATGCACGTCATGCATTAATCCTCCCTAACATTCAGTGGCGTTACCAGGACCTTTTTAGTGGGGGAGCGCGTGGGGCTTGACCATTTCATGTGAGGGCGCCTTGTTATATAAGCAGAGCGCCACTATGAGTTGGCGCGGAGCGTACCAAGTAAATCTGAGATTTAAATACATCTCCCAGATCGCCGGAAATGGTACTTACCAGGCTTGATAGCAGCCATCAAGATGTGCTTTTTTGGTGAAAAAAATGTAAAGTTTGATTTTATTTTATTCTCACGGGGTAGTGGTAGGCTAGCAATTCCAGCACATACTGACACTCGTTGTCAGTGACAATAGTCACGCACCTAGGCCTAGCCTATGCTGGGTACTTTAAGTTATATTAATAACCATTGCATTCTTTGTAAACTGTGAAGTTCACATACCATTGGTATACAATTCACAGCAGGGGTGGCGCTAGGATTTGCCCAACGCGGGGCCAACGACCGGAAGTGACGACAGCCCCGATTTTGTTGAGGGGTTCGTGAGGAGGATTTAAAGAAACCTGTGTACTATGCCATGCCTTACTGCGGGGCATATACTGCATAAAATTTGTATATACTAGAGAAACAAAGACGGTGATTTAATGTTTCACCCGGAATCAAACCCGTGAAATTGCAAGGGGCGCAAAACGGGGAAAATTTTTGGGTAAGCCTAGAATAGTCTGTTCTTATTTAAAGCTTATATACTGTAGGTCAATTGTCCTAGCAGTTTTGCCTTATCTTGCATAACTTATATTGTACTTCCCTCCTCGAACCACTAGCCTTACCGCACGACAGTCACAAGGGAACATCAACTATAGGTTTAGCGAAATGAGAGGAAATTCCCGACATTTACATAAATCCACGTATTCTACTCATTAAGTCACTTGAAAAGGTGGAAGGGTTTGTGCTAAAATTTAGCTATATGTAACGGAACTGAGGATGAGCGTGCAGAGCGTACCAAAAATTTTGGGTTGTATTGCAGAAATGACCCTTTGAAAGCCAAAATAAGTAAACCGACCATGGGTAGCGACAGAATTGTCCCGACAGGGGCCGGGCCATTCCAGTCACCCCACGTTCCGACAGCCCTTATATTAAGAGGGTGGTGAGAAAGGGATATTAAAGAGAACCTAACTTTACATTGTCATTGAAGGACATATTTTACATAACATCACTAAATACTTCAATCGCCGAGTTGTGCAATGATAGTGTTCTTTTGAACCTGAATTGTGACATTGCAAAGCGCGCGAAGTAAACAAAGAAAAACTGTAGGGGTTGTAGACCGTATCGGGGATAACATACATCTATACATTGTATCGAAACCACCTAGACTACCCGATGAAATAGCCAATCTTTGCTCCGTGGGTCGCTCAGCAACCGACTGTACCGGCGTATGACACACACACACACACATACAAGAGAACAACTTTGCCCACCCGGCGGACTTGTATTGCTCCTGCACCCGCCACACTGACTGCACTCGCAATACCAGAGGAGTACATATTCGACACCTGCTATGAAGGTTAGTTAGTAAGTTAGTTAGTTAGATGAGGTTTTACGGCCCAGTTTCTAACCAATTGGTTTACATTGGTTATGAAGGTAAACAGCAACTAGGCTTTGCGATCTTGGGGTGAAATTTACCATCATCTCTACATAAATGTGTACTCTACCTATATGTTACGTGTAAGGTGGACAAGACTTTTGCTATCTATCTATGGGGAATGGAACTTACAATATGTTGGAAAAACTGGAGTAATTCCACAGCGCCCGTAGCGCGCCGAAAATTTTGGGTTTTTTTTAGAGAAATTGTCCCCTTCAGAGCAAAAACAAGTAGACCGTATATCATTAAGCTGAGTAGTCCAGTCGAGTGAAATTTTTTGGCTCAGATCGCCAGTGGGGGTGGACTGGGGAGTGACAAGCTTTCATTAACATTAGTCGAGCGAAAGAGATGCTACGTCACATGTAAACAAAGCATCATTGGCTTAGACTTTTATGGTATCGTTCTGTCCTGTGTTTTTCGCTCTTCAAACAATTCGCACGATGAGACGATTTTTGATTCGTCTAGTGCTTTGGTGTGACCACTCTGTTGAAATAGTAAGGTAACTACGGTATTTTTTAGCTAAAACCGTGTCTGTATCGGATTCAGTATTCGTGCTTGCTATGACCGGGGCTTAAGGCTTGCTATTTTAACCTGTTAGAGACCAAAAGCGCTTAATATGGCATGTTTTGAACTCTTTTGGAAACATTTTTCCATCATCTGCCACCTTGAATTGACAGCTTTCGGCCGCTTCGATACCTATAGGCGTTTCGTTAATAAAATACTCAATTTATACATCGATACTCTGAAATCACCTAAAACAAACTTTGATAACTTCGAAAACTAGCCTTGCTAAAATGCCAAATTTTGCTAGTTTACATTTGAGAAAACTGATTAGGCATTATTTCCATTTTGGCCAATTGGTATCCATAGGACATTTGGCCGATATGGTATTTCGAACACTGGCAACCCTGATCACGTGATGAAATTTACTTTAGAAGCTTAATGGACTATGTTCTGCTACACTGGAGGTCATGGGGGGTCATGCAATATATTGAGTGATCACCGGCTTTGGGGAGGGGTGCCCCCTCCCCTTTGAAAACTTGAAAAATTAGGTGTCTTTACATGCAATCTGGTGCCACATATGCTGTTTTTTTGAGTAAAATTTGTGTTACAAAATTTGCGTAATTTTAGGAACTAAAATAAAAGGACATCAGTGATTGCCGGCCTGGGGGGGGGGGTCTAAGGGGGAGGGGTACTCTCCCCTTTGAAAATTTTGAAAAATTAGGTGTCCTTACATGCAATCTGGTGCCACATATGCTACCTTTAGTAAAATTTGTGTTACAAAATTTGCGTATTTTTAAGAACTAAAAAAAATTGGCATCAGTGAGGGGGCCATGGGGATACAACCCCTCCCCTTTGAAAATTTTTGAAACATTAGGTGTCCTTACATGCAATCTGGTGCCACATATGCTACCTTTTGAAGTAAAATTTGTTACAAAATTACGTATTTTTAGGATCTAACAAAAATGGCATCCGTGAGGGGGCCATGGCCCAATGGGCCCCCTGCGTCCGCCAGTGTGTAGGGCCCTGATCATTTTCCCATTGGCTGAGGCCGAAAAGTGAAATTACAACAGAAGTTGTGTTCTCTTGAGGGGGCTACGTCCCAAAATGGGACATTACACAGAGCTCGACAATCGTTTAGCCTTTAGAGTTTAGACTTTTGCATCATCGGTCATCCATGAATCGACCAGTTCTAGACTGGCTTATAGAACAGATACTAAACGTAACCATGGCCAAAAAACCAAGAAGCGATGGCCATTTCTTTTTTGATGGGGCACTGATGTTCGTAAGCGTATATGGGAAGGCATTTCACATGACCGTGGGAAGATGTTCGTCCTAACATTTACCAAACTGGCAAACAATGATGACATTAATTTTGTCCTGAAAATAACATTTTTTGCCCTGAATGCAACTTGATTGCCCATGAAACTGCAGCCTAGACCCCCACCTCATATGCCTATGGTGGTGTTGAGAATAAAATGAACGTCATCAGTTTTGAATGAATGCGTTTTGCACGTGGAAATCCGGCTATAGCATAGGCGTAGGAAGCGGGGCACAGGGGAGGGGGTAGCTACCAGTCAAAATGTGGTGGGCGGAAGCCTTCAATTAAAGGACGGAATCCCCTTACTTGTTTCCTCTGTAAAAAAAATGTCAACAATTTGCAGTAAAATTCCTTAAACTTGACCAACATATTGCACCAAATTGCATCGAATAACACTAAAATATTCAAAAAAATCTCTAAAGGGGAGAGGAAGACCCATACCCTCAGACCCCTCCTCCAGGTCCGTGGTCCTTAGTTGCAATTTTGTTGCATCATTTTGGACAGATTTTAAGGTAAATTACTGCAAATTTTTGACATTTCTTACAGAATTAGAGACAAATAAGGGGCTTTTGTCTTTGGATCTGTAGGGTTGAAGCATATTTCGCCCACCACATATTTGACTTGGGACATTTAGCACCAGCCCCTACTTCCTACGCCTGGTTCAGTCCCCAGTCGAGAACAGCTTCCTAATTCGTTATAGGACCCTAGCCGAATATTTCATTGAAAACATTTCCAGCTACACCAATAACATCTGAAATATTCTTCAATTCAGAAATCTGGGCCGTAGCCGGTCCGGGGAAGGAGTAACTCCCCCTACGATTTCCAAATCGTTTATGAAAGTTAGCCTTTTGAGAAAAATATTGAAATGCCGAAAATTTCATTGTTCAAATTATGATGTTTAATGCCCCAAAACATTTAAAATGGCATTTTAGGGTTCCATTTCCCCACAAATTTTCCCAGGGAGGTCCCCAGACCCCCGTCGTGGACGCGTTCCTATGCGGGTTCCTCTGTATCATCTTCATCCTACAAGATACACCGCTTGAATACACCAGCATATATGGTGGCTGAAAACAGCCTATTATTACCTTTAATTGTAAGCTAAACTCAATGAGTTGTTGAAAGAAATGTTAATTTAAAGTTCACAAGCAGTCGCCGGAAATTTATTTTGAAAATACAGCTAAATCTCACATCCATCTTTTAATTTCACTTCTAGCATCTTTTTCACTATATCTTAGAACGTAAATATTGCACATCCAAGGTAAAACAAGGAGTTGATCTTTACGTGAATGCCACAACTCGGTGAGAAACATTTTAGGCCTAGTATGATTCCGAGTTCATGTCATAGAATACCCGGGTACACTTATTCATACTGGGTGACTGCATTTTCCCTTTAAATGAAATCTAACTTTTCTTCTTGAAATCGAAATGGGTTTCTAAAGCATGTAATCTGAAAGTAACGAATTTTTAGATGCAACTTTAAGGTCTAAAATGTGTCATTTCTCCCCATCTGGAAGACATTTAGACCGAACATTTTCTTGCAAGGTCGACGCTACGGCTACGCGTTATCGATGGTGGCTCCGTCAGTGGCGTACTTAGAGCGCTAGGGAGAAGCCCGCACTGGGTACCAGTCTTGTAGGGGTGCCATGCCGCAGCCGAAATATTCAGTAAATAATGAAAATTTTCATATCATGTTAACAGTTGAAAGCTTAAGCAAAATAGCTCCATTTTGCATCCAAGCCTCTCTACAATGACAAGAATTTCTCAAATTTAAGCCCAGCAAACATTAAGAGGAATACCATTAAGTAATGACAATTTGTGAAGGTATAATCAGTTACAAGCTACGACAGCACAATATTGCACCTAGGCCAGGATGTACAACTCCCCTAAGTTCTGTCCCCCAGGTCAGAAAAGAAGGGTGTCAAATTTCTGTATGAACGTGGGATTCTGTATGGGGTGGGATCGGGTCGGGTGGATTGGAGTGGTTTGTGAAGTGGGATGTGGTGGGTATGAGTGGGGTGGGTTAGAGTTGTGGTGGAGTGGGTGGGTTGGCCGAGTTGTAGATTTCTATTTCCTGGTTTATACTGTAGGTGTAACTGCATGACTGTTTCTTCTGTGGAGTGATTGCCCAGTTAAGCCCTTAAGAGTTTTTTGCAATCTCTCCCTTTCCCCATCTTGAAATTATCAATTATGTAATTAGTATATACATTTAAGAGTGGTCTTAAGTGTAATGTGGTTGTATTGCATGTCTTTCCTTGCAAGCAAATCTTTGTAGTCAACCAGCTAATGTACTATATTTGTATGTATGTATTGTTACACCTATCAAGTTGCGGGAAAATCAAAGAAACGAACGAACGTCATTAGGTGCTCCGCACAGATAAAGTCATGGTTTCCCCCTAGAAATTTCGCCCAGGCTACAGCCCTTGAAATAGTCAGCATTCCCACTACATCAGTGGCTCACCAGTAAGGTGGAACAAATGGTACCCTGCCCCACCCTAAACCTTCATTGGATATTCCTTACACCCTGACCATGCCGTTATTTTGGTAGACGTAAAACTACCGTGAAAATTGGTTCTTCCGAGTGCGACTTCCCCCAATCTTAAGCATTTAAATTGTTAAATTTTCTGGCCTCGGCCCAACCAAAGATGAGATCGGTGTTGTATAAGTCCCGCATGGGCCTCTGTGTAAAATGAAAGTGCTAGTGAGTTATAGCCTATGTTTTAGCATACAGTGCGCTGATTCCTCAAATATCGGTGCTGGATGGGTATTAACCGATATTAAAAGTAGAATATCGGATATCGGTTACATAGATGATTGATAATATCGGTACAACACTACTTAGTATAATGGAACTACTGAACTACTTACTCCACGTCTTCAAACAAATGAACATTAACCGATTGGCTGATATGACGGTCTACCGCTAACAACGGAGTTTCGAGCGTTCCTAGAATCAAGGAGTTTACTCCACCGTTACCAAGATCGTGAACAATGTTCGCGTTGAAAAAGCTGCTTCGAATCGTTACATTGTCGTGGGTATCCTGGTACTGTGGGGTCACTCTGTTAAGCACTTCTGGGACGAGCGAATGCCCAAACCGGAAGAAGCCAGTTGCGAAATCAGTGGAAATTCCCGGATTGACCTTAAAGTTAAAGAAACTTGTTAAAGGGATAGCGTTCATTCCGATATGATGCATATGAATCAGTATGATTGTAAACTCCATGTTCTTAAGAAGTTATCGGTGGTAAATCTTCCTCACGTAGGTCATACACTTATGTTAATGGCCACTCCTCCTCGACCCCTCCCTCCTCCCACCCGACCCCTCCCCTACCACCCCGTAGAAAAGTTATTCCCAACCTAGAACGTCAATGTTAGCACACTTGTCACTACCAATTAGTGCCTAAATTGACATCAGTGTGATAAACAGATGCTACCGTGCGACTTCTAACGCCACTTGGCTTGGTTTCCATAATTAGAAAGATGTATTCTTGATTAGGACCCCTAGTACTAGTTGTACACAGTATGCAAAATTTAGTTGACAACCGCTTTCATTTTGTTAGAACGTATGAGAAGTCAAAAGTTAATATTTTGAAGATGACTTTTATAAAATTAACTGTATGTACAAGCTCGCCTAATTTTTTTAACGTGAATTTTTTTTACGGCAAGTGGAAGATTCTCATCTTTGTCCGACCAGTTAACTCGATTTAAGTGCAGTCTTCGCTTTGTGTTTGAAAATGAGTTCAAAACTCAAAGCAACCTCGAGACTCTAAAATTGTGACCGTGGTTTGACCCGAGTCGAGTATTTGACTCGAGTCATCGCAACACTACTCATGTTTTCATACAAGAGGAATCTACGGTTATCCTTTTCGAACAGCCAAACAAAGAGACTCAAAATTCTATTTCAATTGTTCAGTTAATTACCCTACCGACGTGAAACTAATTTAATAAAAACAGCCTATTCACTTTTGCAGCAGATTGGCCTCCTTATATGACTTCACTTAAACACAGGAATTACTCTCAATACATACTTACTGAATCATCGTATCCTTTGTAACTTTCCCAAAGGGCCAAGTCGTATTTCTCCATCAGTTCTTGTCCTATAACTAGAGGGAGCCATTCGCCATACACTATCTTTTGAAACAGCGCCCCCACAATTTTTCTTGTTTCTTGGAACAATCTTTCGTCGTCCCAAGCTCCGTTCAAATCAGCCAGCTCTTCGGCAATGCGGTTATGTTCGTTGACAAAAAGAGTGTGTAGCGCCGTCAGCCCGGGTGTCTCCGCGGCACGAATGTCGCCCCCTCTACCACACAATTCTTGGTTGGCTCCCACTATACATTCTTCATTGTCTAGGTCTGGAGGAAGAAGTCTGATGTGTTCCTCGTTCGTGGGATCAGCGCCATCTACAGTCCTCATCTTTCCCCCGGCTAAAGATGATAGTATATAGATGGAAATATGTAAAGGATGCAAACTATTAAAATAGTTTTTAGTTTATTCGTAGACATAATATTATTTTAAACTCCAGACAGCGGGCGTTATATCGCATCCACTGTGGTATATATACCAGCAAGCAGTCTTTTCTGCCCTCTTTGACATTTAAAATTTTGAATGGTTCTTGTATCATAGAGATCATGGTCAAGACTTTTTTAAGTCAACAACATGGGGGAAATTTTCGTCTTATTACAGCCACTTCGATGCAGAAATTTTAAATTAAGTAAGGCTTTTTGTTTCCAAACCAATTGGCGATATATGGACGTCATGATTTGTGGACAACCTGTTTTTACACCAACAGCTTGGAATTCTGCAAAAGGTTTGAAGTAAGGCCAAACGACCTAAGTAGTCCTTAGTTATCGTGCATATTGAAGTCAACCTGCGTTGTTGACAATTTTTTTCTTTCCGTTCAATTCATCTTTACGAAAAACCAGCCACGTGACAGTGGCTATGAAGGTGCGTTCATCATCTTCATCTTCATCCAGTTGAGTGCTAACTTCAAAAACTGAAGACTCCTGCACTAGAGAGGCATAATGACTATG
>WURT03231150.1:11182-26478 GCA_009936505.3 Holothuria glaberrima | reverse complement strand
AGGTCAGTGTTTAACCAATCAGAATGCAGGATTCTCAATAACGGATGGCTAGAGGTGGTAGAATTTTCATTAAGCTATTTTAGGAAATGTGTAGATTACTCCCCTCACAGTTCCAGCTTGTTTCCTACCTTGATACTGCTTGTACATTTACTTCTGCAAGTAGGTTGGTCTGGGCATATCTCTGGGCCTTGAGTAACCTATACTATATTTTGTAAAAGCATATTCATGCAAATGGAACATGCTATACTGTAGGGTTGGGCGTATTGTTACCCTCTCTAGTTTTTCTGATCGGGGAGAAACCTAGCTTGAAGTCAAAGAGTGTGTCCAATACCATGGACCTGTGCAAAACATAAATGTATACATTAGTGGCCTCCATGTTATAGTCGCTAAGAGGACCATGTGATAATATTTTAAAGGGAAGGTTGCCCCTTCCCCGTCGGGAAAGTTTTCCAATATCAAAGGGGAGCCTCAATGGTTGCGATAATATGAAACCCACAATGGCCACAAATTGTTCTCACGATGTACTACATTATCTCACAAAGATTGTAAGTTCTTAAGAAATTTGATAAACACCCCAAACTTTAAAATTTCCTACAATTTCTAATTTTCTCCATACATACCTAAATTCTCTAAAATAGAAACCCATATTTTCTGCAATAGAAGCCTATTTTGGCCTTGGCTATCCTTCCAGCAGCCTATCGCCTTTTCCCTAGCTTCAGAGATTGCCTTCTGGGGACAATGTTGAATCTGAGGCGATGCCCACGGTACCTGCAGGTACCTGGGCAATACCAGTTGGTATGTGCCCTGACAGTACAGAACTTCAATTAGCAAAGTAGCTGCTTCAGAGAACACATATTCCACAAAAGATTGTCAAAATTATAGAGAATACATATATCAGGCAACGTGGTTACTAAAGTTATACAGTAAGCATTTTCCCAACATGTAGCCTACTGTGTGGGGCTTATGCTTAACCAAACCTAAGCTGCTAACAGATGTTTGTACACATACTGTATGGCATTTTAAGGTTGCAAGGTTCCATAGACTTGGGAGCCAAATTCTACAATTGAGATTTTAAGCAAGATCATCCATGAATCAGATTTAAGTGGTCAGGGAATACGGGCAAATGTCCCTGAAGCGTGACTCGACAAAGTGTAATCGGCCCTTATTAGGCCTATACACTGTGAGTATACTTATAATAATACATAATCATCAATAAGTTGAGAGCACTAGCATATTTGCACAGATGACAACTGAAAAGAGCTGTAACTGTCTAGTGCATATATGCGAGTCACTCCAGTTTGAAAAGTGTTCCCGGTTATCCTACTTCATGAATGACTTTTGAGAATCATAAGACAATCTTTTTTTCACTGAGTTGTGAATTTCCTGCAGAGAAATTCCTTGGTTTACCCTAAATATGCAATATTTAAGTTCTGAAATATTATGAGAGATACTTTGAACTGAAGTGGAGCAAACTACCCCTCAGGCAGACTATGTCACTCACTGATGACTTTATGAGAAAAGCTGAACATCCTAATATCAAGCCTTGCGAAACACTTTACAAACTTTATACAATGGCCACAAACCTGAGAATTAAGTAGTTACAAGATGACAAAGGCTTCCTTTCAGGGAGAAATTCGGAAACCAGGAGCATTTTCCCTAATCCTTCTTAACGTCAGGGTGGTAGGCCTCAGACGTCAAGTCTAATATGATTAATAGATTTCCTGCTTCGGGTATAAGTCGATTAGCCCCCTCTGAACCTGCTCTAAAAGAAATATTTCCTTTTTATAGAAGCGAATCCAACCCTGAGAAGCACAGTCAAGACCGGGTCTTACCAACTGTTTATACAAATTTAGTACAATTTTTTTACTGAAACTACTGAAATTCCTCTTGTTCAACCCAAGCACTGACAAAATTTTGGAGCATTCAGGGAAAATGGCAGTGTAGAATCTGTCTGGCCCTGGGGCCTCAATAGCAAGCAGACCATTTAATGTATTGCATAAAGTTCCTCGCAAAACACAATGTCGCTAATTGAGGATAACCTACCAGAACTCCAACAAGACCCCACAAAGATGATTACTTGATAAAAACAGATACAAAATTATCATTTAACACACAACCAGACATGATCACTAAATAATTTACCTCGGTCACCTTGAAAAGGAACAACACTGTCCTTAACGCTCTGTATATAGTGGCTCTCACTTTAGGATAAAAATATTTCGGATACACGTTGATCTTCTTGGCCAGCTGCTTTCTGAAACTAGCTTTAGCGTCGTTAACCATTTATTTACCTAAAAGTTCTTGATTCTTGTAGACAGCAAAACCAGAAGAATTTTTACTGACCCTATAGCGACACCAAACTTTATGTTTCTTCCTAGCTGCTCTTAGTTCCTCTCTAGAAATCAAATATTTCATACCTTAGCAAGGCCTACGTGAGACAAACGCGCAGACTGAGTCCATGCAAAGAAGGTCTTTAGCCCGAGGAAAGTCTGTTTTGCTAAAATCTAAAACAGTTTTGTCACTATTTTGAAGTTCAGTACGACAACATATATCAAAGTTAGAGAAATCATGGTCATTAGATCCAACCTTCCCCCACTAGCTTCATTTCTTACCATATTATCATCAGTGCTAAACCACATATCCAAACAAATAATCCTCACGAGTGGAAAACAGAACATGCTCGGTGAAGAAAAACACCAGACACTACCTCAAGAAATTCCTTCCATGTACCTACTAGAACATGAATGTCAATCAATATCAGGGAACACGACTGCCCATTTTGGAAGAAGCTTCCCTAAAACCTTCAAGCAAATTCTGAATATTATCAGCACAAGAATTTGGTGAACGATAGTTAATAACATCAAGCAAAGTAGTGCCACCCTCTTTCATTGACACTCATTCAAATTAGAAGTTGTGACATATATGAGTTAGCCATCCATTGCCTTCGCCGCTAGCTAAGGGTTAGCTTGCTAACATATACGTCATTGGGTGAACGGTAGGTTGGTAAGCAGGGTACCCGGTCGTTTCGCCAAACTACCATTTCGCTCGTAACTAGTTTGCTCCGGTCGTTTCGCCCCATTACCAGGTTCAGGGCAAGTCGGTTCACCTCCAAGTACCTACCACTTTTCCATCTTGATTTTACTAGTTGGTTTTATGAAAATTTTCAAATACAGTTTTAAATTTTAAATTTACTATAACATAAAAATGGTTGAAATTTTAAGGAAAAAAGCCTATGCCAGAATTTGGAGCAAAAGTGCTGAACTGAATTGCAATCTTAAACAGAAACACGGTACTGTAAAAGAGAGATAAACTGTTATGAAAGTAGGTGGCATAGAAAAGTCCCGACATTCGCAACATTGTATGAAAATATGAAAAGTTAGACATTGTGTCAGCTGAACAGTCAGGCAGCTAAGTTGACCTAAGGCTAGACGAACATTACAAGGAAGAAGCACTTGCCGCTGGAGGTATAGTGCAAAGGACCAGATGAACTACAGAGGTGACGGCGTAAAACACTATTTCCCAACATTGACTACCATCCAGAAATATTTTCAGCCTCTAGCTCAATCTTCAATACATTTTTCCAAATTCGCATGTTCAAAAATCTATTCCAGTCTACTAGCACATGACGGCGATTTGGTCGGCACTTTGGGCAGACTGGTAGGTTGCGATGGGGTGGGGGACTAGTGAACGCTTGGGGGAACTGGCTTTTTGGGGCGAACTGGAAGTGGGGAGAAACGACTGACTTATAGTACTGTACGCAAGGCCTAGTAATATTAATAGGCAGCATTACGTTAGGCCTGTTCTAGCGTAGGGTATCTAGTTCTAGTACTCAAGTGTATTTTATTCCCTGAAGTAGGCCTAGGCTATTGACGTTCAACTTTTTCCTTCATATAACTGTGAGAGTAAGATCCGTCTGCGAACGTTGCTCCAGAGATTGTTCTTACATACGCGTATGCCCGTCTATGAACATACCCATAGATATGGACTACGTCAAAATTGAACAGCAATGCGTGCTTTTTAGCATACAATAGTGTGAATGTCCTGATCCTATTAACAAGATTTTGCAGCTAGAAAGAACGTCTAAAAATCAAAACAGGATTGCTTGTAAAAATCACAAATTTGGACACTAGGTGCAAATTTTGGAATAAATTACCTTGAAGTCTATGTGAATCTGTCATAGAGACCAGTAAAAATTTTAAAAGATGCAGTAGCCCAATTTTTCAAATGACATGTAATGCTAAACTAGTATGGGAAGACCAAAGTGACCCAAAATACTAGGTCAGCAGACAGCGGACTGGGCGTGTCCCTACGTAGCCTAGGGTATAGCTGGGCCTAGATCTCACTTACATTTTGTTCCCTGCAGTAGGCGTAGACTTTTGACGTTCAACTTTTCCCTTATGTTAATGTGAGGGTAGCATTCGTCTGCGAGCGTTGCTCCACTGATTGCTGTTATATAAGCGTATACGTGCGTATGAGCGTACCCATAGCCATGAACTGTATCACAATTGAACAGCAATGCGTGCTATTTAGCATACAATAGTGTGATAGTCCTAGTAACAAGATATAGCAGCTTAATAGAATGTTTAATAAACAAAACAGGATCGCTTGTATAACGCAACATTTTTTGACATTTTTTGTACCCTAAGTGCAAGTGTTCTTAGAAGAAGGGTCTAGGGGTAAGGGTGAAATTGAGAAAGATCGAGACCAGTAAAAATTTTTGAAGATGCCCAATTTTTCAAATGACTTGTAATGCTGACCTAGTATGGAAAGCCCAAAGCGACCCATACACTATTATTGTACTACTGTGAGTAGATTGAAGTCAGAACTCCTGTCAAAATTTCCTTCTTTCTAGCCTATTTAAGGTAAGGAAAATATCCTGCATCTTACCATTTCAAGTTCTGTGCGCTGCTTCCTAGTAGAGTAATGATTTTTCGTAAAGTTGGCAAGGTATTCATCCCGTCGACAATAGGAGCTGAGAGATCCAATGACGAGGTACGAAAGCTTCGGTTTGTCACGTGTTACCAGAGCATCTCAACACTGATTTCTGGTTCGAAAGTAACTGTCCGCAATAGCATTACCAAAGTAATTTATATCTTGGGGAACAAAACGTTCCACCTCTTAAAAATACCAATGTCTACCCACACAGTTTCCCTGGGAAGACAATATAAATGTTGGCCGATCGGACGTAGACATAAATTTCAGGGGCGTTTTGGGTACTACAGATGCAAGTTCTTCTTCTCACAGCTCTTCCCTTTCCACCGACCGGATGGTCTGTCTGTCAGGATAGCGAGGTTTTGAGTTAAGTATTTCCTACCTACCTTTTTAGTGTCCAGGGAATATACGTGCACTGTCTCAAAACAAATTTCTATTTTAGTTTGATGGTATGGTAAAATGGATAGTTATTCTCAATAAAAATATTTTCAAATGTGTGGTTTTACATTTTTCGGGAAGAATTTGATTTGGAGGGTACCAATGATATAATTATATTTACAAACAAGGAAATCACGTTTGGAAGATGTCCCCACGAATGTAGAGATACTAGTGATACCAAAGAAAAGTTTGTTTCTATCAGAATGCGACGCGTATCTGTGATTGATACCCATGAGTCACATTTGTTACATACCCACATTATCAAGACGGAAATTTAATTTAACACTTCACCTGAACATCTCACACCTACATCTTCAGCGTGACCACAGGTTTGCTGATCATCCTCACGATGTGAACATTCTGCTAAAGTTGATTCATACCCTTCGCACATGACATCATAAAAATTTATCAGTCCTTTTCCAGGGAGAACGTCATTCCTGGCTAAGGATACTCCATAACTCCCTAAACCAAGCTGTCTGCACACTACAGTAGCGTCATCCTCATCCCAATTGTTACTGCACACAGAACCCCACTTTCCGTTAGAATACACCTCGAGACGCCCTTCAAGTGGGTTGGTTCCGTCAACTAATTTCACATCTAGAAAAGATTCAAAAGTGGAAATTGAATGAAGACTAGCTTCCTTCCGAATAATTACTATCGGTTTGTTTCTTTCTTCAGAAACGAGATGGTAAAAGGAATTGAATATTTTGAATGATGAAAAAGAAACTTGGGGAGCACTTTACAATTTGAGACTTGCATTCACCACAGTTTTTAAAACTTGAGGAGATGGGATGTAACAGGAGCGGAGATTGACCTAGTAATCAAACACAGATACTAAAATTTTTCTAATCATTTTCTGTTTTGGATGGAGGGGTGATATAGCTAAGAGGACAGACGTAACAAAGATTTTTATAAGAATTTCTACTTCCAATTTTGTATTCTACTGTAATTAACTGAAATTGCTTCTGTACTCTTTTCGTGTGTCTTATCGATGGGTGCTGATAGGTTCAAATAGTTAGCAACAGTTTTCAGCACCTTAGATACGTACCGGGGAAGTCACAGGTACATTCTTAAATTGTATAAGCCTTATATTTTCACTATGCTTATAGAAATACGAGTTCCATCTGGATACTCACCTGAGCATCGTAATCCAGCATCTAAAGCATGACTACAGTCTAAGAATTTCTCAGTTGTAGAGTAGCACTCCCTGATTGTTGCCTCTTGTCCTCTACACTGGATATTCTGCAGCGAGACAACTCCTGTACCTACCCCAAAATGAGCGTACTTGAATGCCGTACCATGAGCACCTTTGCCTAATTGACGACAGACAACAGTCGCGTCATTGTCGTCCCAAGAATCGTGGCAAATGGTGCCCCATTGCATATTCAAAAATACTTCTACTCGCCCTTCATATTCATCCTCACCGTTTGATAGCCTGACCACTGAAAGCGGAAAAAGAAAAAAATTTTATCTCACCCCCTGGTTTAGACGTGGACTCAAAGTAGGATATATTGGGCGCTGAGAAAAAGAATTGCTGTTATTACACTGATAAATATGGCCTTGTAATTATTTAATATTCCTTGCCAAATTGTTTTTAATTTTCTTGTGACTTATCTTCAGCTGTAAAGTATCAATAAACTGTACGGCATAATGGAAACTGCTAGATAGATATTAAGGGGGATATTTGGAGCGATTTGGAATTGAAAAAGATTTGAAATTGAGTGATGCGAATTATTTTCGGAAAATCTACTGCCATAAATCATAGCTGTATATTTTTAAGTTGATGCAATAAATTGAACAATCACAAGAATGTTATAATTTAAGAACAAAATTTATTACCAGAACATTCTACTCCTACATCCTGTGTATGATCACACGTATGTTCTCCCGCTGTCGTATGTCCACAGGAACTTATCAAGGTTTCTTGACCGGTACATTGAAGATCACTTAACCATATTGGTCCCACACCTTCACCAAAAGCTGCTCCTGAGAACACCTGAATTGGAGCTCCTAGTCCAAGCTGGTGACACACAACATTAGCGTCGCTTTCATCCCATCCGTCATCGCAAACTGTACCCCACTCTCCTAAATGAAGAATCTCAACGCGACCCTCATGAAAGCCACTGCCATCAGTTAGACGAATACCTATGTTGATATAAATACTCCTTTTATTTCAACTTGTTGATGGGCTAGGTAACCACAGAAAATCATTGTAAACTATTGCAAAGCACGCTAAATAGATTCAATATTTTTCCGAATGTCAAATTCATAGAATATGATTATGATCAACACGTATTTTTTATAAAGAACTTTTTAAACAGGACGTTTATTACATCTTAGTCGGCATCCTTTTATGAACCATAATCCACGGAATATCCCAGGCATCTACCCATGACCCAAAATGTCCTACAATCTCCCCATACTCAAATACCATCAATTGGAAAGGGTGGACCAAGTGTTTTGATATCGGAACTGAATGTCATTCGTCACGGGAAAACCTCACACATTAAAGTACCAAACTTCCATAAAAAGCTCGGCTCCTCCTCCTGGAATAGGGGACCATTTTGTGATTTCACCAGTTCTGGGAGCCTCAGAAGTCAAAATAAGGACAATAAATTTTTAAGTGGTTTCATTAGAAATTCATGCAAAAAATAGAGACTTCCAACCTTGCCTTCGGGTTGTGACAAATTTCGGCATTCCCTCACGTGACTTAAAAGGCACACCCATATTGAGCAAGCTAGACAAGTATGATGTAAATAGCGTCCAAATTCGTCAAAACCCTGAAATAAATTTATATCTGAAGCGACTGACAATGTTAAGGCAAGGGTCAAATCTCCCTTTCGAGATGTACCAGACGACGTACCCCACTTTTACTTAGTTCTTAATACCTCTTAACCTATTGAATCATCAGGAACAACACACAAAAGAGATTATTGTCGGCAACTAGTAGGGTTCAAAGAAAGAGTTTTCGATGGATCTTCAACTAATATCACCTCCCTGTCCTAAACATATCTGAAAGAATTAAAGAGAAGTTAACGTCAAGAAAGGAAAAAGGACCACCAAGATCTCTAAACCAGACGCTGAAATCCTTCAAACATCTCATCAGAAAAGCATTAAACCTCAATCCAAATTACCTTGGTTTTATGGGTAAATTTTATGGGTTAATAGTTGTAGAGTGAATCCCGACTTTCATCTAAAATAAACGTCGTGGCGTCCGCATATTGAGTGACTTAAATATGACTACCACAAAAGTCTATAATTTTTATTAACTAATCATCACGAATACGGATAGCAAAAATTTCTTTACCCAGTATAAAAGATAATGGGGGACATTGGGTCCGTTTTTCTACATCCACGGAAGAGATTAAGTTAAAGGAACGTGAAAGATGACCAGAGCAAATTTTGGTATTTGCACCTTTGTAAAGACGTTGAATCTATTTATGAATTTTGGACCGAAACGAAACGGTAGTTGTGAGAGATTGAATCAAAGGCTATCTCAAAGTCTATTAGGAGTAACTGGCCCCTGGTATTTATTACTTTATGTTATAACAGAATATTTTATAAAATACGAATGTTCGTCCTATATATCTACCCGAGAGAAAACCTTTCTTCTCAGGGTGGACAAAATCAGCCAAAATAGTTTAAGGCGTTCCGCTAAACAAATAGATGTAATTTTGTAAAAATTCTTTAAAGTGAGATTCGCCGTCAGTTACTGAGATATTCCCTTGAATTGCGTTTTGGGTAAGAAATCTAATATTCCCTCTTCAAATGAGGGCGACAGATCTTTCTTATTCCAGGATGCCAAAACAGCCTTAGGTAAAGATATACCAACGCGATGTCACACATATTTAACAACAGCAGTGGACCCATCCAACTCTGGAGGTTTATAAGTCTATACTTTCTTACCTGCTAATGATAGTTAAGTTATTGTTGTCTGATCTTCCAGTAAAAGCATATGAGTTCTTGGAACTGAAGAATGATCTAAAAAGTCTAAAAGACTCTCATGATAACCCGACTGATAGATAAAGTCGTGAGTGAAATTAAGTGACCTGTGGTAATTACAACAGGTATCCATAATACCTTTTCGGTCTTCTGTACGGTTACCATTATCATCGACTTAGCAAGGTATATACTGTTGTGTATTGTCCTTGGAATCTCAAGCTAACTTTTTGTGGGCCAGATCATTAAAAGAACTGTCATGTAAGTTTCGATGTAGTTCTCAGATTTCATTTTCAAGCTCAGCCTGCTACGACTTTCTAATCCTTTCAGTTTGACAAAAAACTTGATCGTTTCTCGCCTTTTCACAAACAACAAAGTTTCCAAAAATAAATCATCGTCAATTGAAAACAGACAGGGCATTTAGTTCAGCAGATGGGGCGCGTGGATAAATACTCTAAAAGTATCAGAAGTTCAAAATCTGAAAAAATTTCTAATTACATAGCATAACTCGAAATTACGGTTGGACTTAGAAAAGGGGACTTGTGGATGGAATGAAGGCTGAGGTACTACCTGCATGTTATATTACAGAAGTTCCAATCAACTTGCCTTGCAGGAAGTATAAAAGAGAATCCATGTATATTGGAGCATCCGCATCCAGCAGAAAAAGGCACATCTTCTAGAACTTGTTATTTACTTAGAGAAAACTTATCAGTCTTATTCAAATTTCCCTTAACTTTTTCATGTATCCTTTTCCCTTGGAGAAAGACTAAACATGTGACATGAACTTTAGAAAATTCTTAATTTACCTGAGCATCTAACTGCAGCATTGTTATACCAGGTACAATCATACTGAGTCTTAACCTCATAACGACTGCACTGATAGATTGATTCCTCCCAACCGAAACATGTCATTTCTTCCCAATGAAAAAGATTTGCTCCGACGCCGAATGTGTCTCTAGGGACCACTTGTCCTGGTATCCCAAGACCAAGATAATTGCAGAGAACATTTGCATCTGATTCGTCCCAATTGACATTGCAAATTCTTCCCCAGTGACCTTCAACGAGTACTTCAACGCGTCCTTCCCTTGGGCTACGCCCGTCAGCTAGACGTATTACTGTTACAAAAAGATGATTAAACATCAACATAAAGTAATTGGTTTTGGTATCAGTGAAATAGTGATTTTTGGCTGCACCATCTTCATTTCTCTACATCTTTAAAATATGCACACGTCCTTATGGTATTGCGTATCAATCTAGCAGTGACACCCACGATTTAATAAAAAATGCCTTGAAGGATATATTTCAATTTCTTTACCTGAGTAACTTTAAGCCTCTCCCAAAACCTTTAGTTTTCCCTTGTTCGGACAAAAACCTTTTCATTGCTTAAGGCCATATTCTATGCAGTGCAAGACTGGAATGTGTAGCCACAGCACTCTCTCTACACACTTTGAAATGAGAGCTACTCTGCATCTTTTGGAATTTCCGACAGACAGGAATTGAGAATTTTTGTTACTCAAAATAAAAAAAAATGAACGGTACTTTGGGTGGAAATTGTCTGCCTTCTTAAGTCGTTTCTAGACCTCTTGCCAGCATCGCCGACAGCCTAGTCCACTTTTTGGCAGAGTAACAGTGGTTTAATGTGGTGAGAACTTAACAGATTGAATCAGAATAATGAACGATGTGCTACAGTTCATGCTATCTTGCACATTTCTTAAGTGTATCGCTTTCTATGCATAACTTTCACATTAGTCATTGTTAGAAAGACGATTACTTACGAGAACATTCAACACCAGCATCTTGGAGATGAACGCAGTTGGTCTGCCCTAGGCCAGAATGTCTACATTCGAAAATGGAAGTCTCATTTCCAACACAGCTTACTCTGTCCAACCAAATTGGCCCAGATATTACAGGCACAGTAGGACTCATGGTATGCCCGTGATCACCGAGACCTATTTGTCGACATAACACACTGGCGGAAATGTCATTCCAAAGTGTATTGCACACTGTTCCCCATTCTCCAAATGCGAAGACTTGAACAACTCCTTTGGCTTCTCCTCTGGTACCAACAATCCGTGCATCTGAAAATGACAAAAATACCCAAAGCAAGTATCCCATTT
The DNA here is from genome assembly GCA_009936505.3 of Holothuria glaberrima. Classification (NCBI taxonomy): domain Eukaryota; kingdom Metazoa; phylum Echinodermata; class Holothuroidea; order Aspidochirotida; family Holothuriidae; genus Holothuria; species Holothuria glaberrima. The sequence goes on along the minus strand of WURT03231150.1, from coordinate 15,052 downwards.
CAGAGGAATTCCCCCCCCCCCCGTTCCAGTAAAATATGTAGCCCATTGAAATATTTCTCGCCCTTCAGTACCTTGTCTGGCTACACTTTTTGAAATACGTTCGCATTTAACACAAGGATTTGCTTTACTTTGATGTGTATAAAAGTGTAGCCCATTTAAGAGTGGGTATAAGAAGCTGAATTATTTTACCTTTCCATTGTTATGATTGAAACTCCAGTTTTATTTCCAGCTAAATCTATTGGGATGTTTACTTTTTCATCCACATGCTAGTTATCAATGTCAAAATCTGCTGGTGAAAGTATTGAGCTGTCCGCTTTACTGTATGTAAGGTATTTTTGTGTCAACTCAACTTTGTGAAGAAAGTTGCTCCTAAAATTCTCTCCAGTTACTTCTTTAAGGGTTTTTTCAGAGGTACTAGGAAATGAAATAGATTCGTAAGTACCTGAAAGAGTTTTAAATTAGTGCAGTTACTCCACATACGTCTTACCTTGTACTATTAAAAGGAAATAACCGTAACTTCTGCAGCATGCACCATTATTAACACTTTTCATCACAAAGTAAAGGACAAACTTTCCAAAGTCAATTCTAGATGGGTGTTATTTCAAGTTTCATTCAGGGTTACTTACCTGCACAGCGAACGCCTGCATCTTGACTGTGGCTACATGATGTTTGCCTTAAATCTTTATGCGGGCAATCAAAAATAGAATTTTCTTCTCCAGAGCACTGTAATTGGTTCATAACAGATGATCCGCTTCCTTCTCCAAACACAGCCCCCCTATAGGCTGTTCCGTGAGCCCCTAGCTTTAGATAGCGACAAATAACAGTTGCATCTTGGTCATCCCAGTTTTCATCGCATATTGTACCCCACTGATAGTTGGTATACACTTCTATTCGTCCCTCTAAATGGTCCTTGCCACCAACAAGACGTAATACTAGCAAGAAACATAGAACATGCATTGTTAAGTGGGGAAAGGAAATTTGAATTTGGTAAAATTCTCCTTTGGAACTAAACCTTCAATCGACACATATTTCAGCTGTTGCAACAGAAATCTGATCACATGGTGCTCAAGCCACTGTCACTAGGAGAATTTGTACAGAAAAAAAACAGGGGTAAAACAGGGGTAGCTATGGGAATCTGGGGGTGTGACGCTACCTGGCTAGACGGTCAGTCGTCACATGTTTGGCACATAGACTTTTGGAAAAGGGAAACAAATGGAGGAAAGTAATACAAGCAAAACATTTCTGGCATGATACTGTTAATACTCAACAAAACTTTAACGGCCAACTATAGTGTAGATTGGTCATTTTGAGAAATCATTCTCTTCAGTACCTTCCCAAGTACTATATCCTTGAGTAACAATTGTTCTGGGTACAAAGGCTTAGTAAACACTCTATATTTATAAATGTCCTTACCAGGGCTTTTCTCAGGATTTAAAAGCAGCGTGTCAAGGGGGTCAAGGGGCCTGCCCTGGTCCAGGGGGAGAAGCCCCTAAAAAAACAGCTTTGTCACGAATCTAAGGTAAAAATCCCGCTCACAAAGCCGTAAAAACCTAAACCTCCTTAAATTCTTTGGGAATCCAAACATCAAAGGATGATTTAAATTCACAATCAGCTGCAAAAGGATCCCATACAAATAAATGGTATTAATTTTTATTTAAGTGTCTGTTCCGAGCAAAAAGGCGCGGGAGATTCAAACTATTTAAACACGCAGCTGAGAAAAGTATTTTTTTCCTATCAGCTGTGATGAAAAATGAGAATTAAATAAGTAGCGAAATTAAAAACAGAGCCCGTTATCGCTCTTAAAAAGCGTCAAACTTAGAGTGACAAAACCGGTTACGATAATGGAAAGTAGGGTAATGTCCTTGTCTCCCATTTAGTTGAGGCAGTGGATTTAATGATCAATTCGCGGTATAATAGCAGTCACATAACTAGAGTTACCTATTATGACTAAGCACTATCATCTGGTAATAAAATGGAGAAAAATCAAGCGGTCGCCCACACGCTTGACCCATACGGTGTGAGTCCTGTCAAGACCGGTAAGTATCGCGACAGCGCAGCCGGCTGAGGCAACAGCTTTTACAGGTAGGCTAAGCACTGAAGCTGTGATTTGTGCTAGCTTTGTTTTACATTCGATGCGTGTGTTTTGTTTGTGTTTTTCTGTGATGTTTCCATAACGGGCGAAAAACTAAGTAGTTAGTTTGTACCCTAGTTACGCACATATACCAAAATTTTATAATGCATGATTTTGCAAAATTCTTTATAGGCCAGCAGATGTTTCAGGAAGTGGGATCAGTATAGGCAACCCACTTGAATTCAAGAATGTGAAGATTTTATTCGAATTATAGCCTACGATTTTCTGTGATTTTTACGCTGTAAAACTGCACTAGTTTTCCAACAAAGATTGGTTTTTTATATTGCTAAACATTGTAAGCCCTCTACAAATTGTTGCAGACGCACGCAGCCAACTTAGTTTCTGTAACCGAGTGGACGCTCAACCTAAGATAGACAGTTATTCTGTTTTAATTCCCTTTCGGTTCGTTACAGCGTAGACTTGATCATCTCGTCGACGGACGATAAACACAGTATAATGCAAGCTAGATCCAGGACCCAACAGATAATACATTTATTTCTTCAATGTGTACAAACTATTTTCTGAGTAGCCTAAATAGTTTTGTTGCTCGGTAAATATGTGCTAATCTCGGCAAATCATGTAATTACATTGTGATAAATGTAATGTGGCAATACATTTTGAGTATAAAATTTCCTTCCCCACCAATCGCTTGCCTTCCTTGTCCGAATTCATAAACTTTTACCAACTTCAAGAAAGGCGCATGCCCCTAAAATGACCCTATTGGAAAATCTTGCCTAGGCCTCTTTCCACGACCCATGTCGTGCTGCTTCCTTTTGTTGAATGTCCTTCTAATGATCTAAGCAAAGATAAAAAGAAATTCTAAGCTAATCGAAATCTTAGATTTCTCTAACAAAGCTCGCCTATGATACAAACAACTTTTCCCGCTCTTTTCTAGGAGGCACAATTGGTTTGTGTTGTGATTACTCGGGGGCATAACTTTAGTTGAAACTCCATCTTCATTGTCAGACGAAGTTACTTGTGCTAGATATGTCACTTGTAACCTAAATAAGGCATTATCAAAATTTCAGTTAATCCATTTCTTTTCCTTGGCTATGTAATTTTACCTGGAGGGAATGTCATAGTAATTTTAGTCGGTTCTCTTGGCCCAAATCCATGTATCATGTGTGTTCCATTTAAAAAATATATATTGTTTCATTCCCGAAGAGGTTCACCAAGTTTTGAGGTAAGGATCACAAAGAGAGTCTTGTTACACCATTAAATACCGCAAATTAGATCTTTGCCCCTTCTCTTCCTTCTAAACTAGCTAGTCTAGCTATTCTAGCTAGTAAATTTCGGGCAGTGATGATGCTTTACAGCATACGCTAAAACAATTGTGCAAGTTCATTTGGGCAAGAATTACTGTTGCTATAATAAATTTACAAATGTGAATAAAATCCTTGTGAATCACAAACTGCCCTCCTTTGCCTATAACTCTTACCCTAGACACGTATGTGGTAGTCATTCTGCAAGGAGTTTGGTCGGAGACCTTTCCTCTACCTGACAGTAGTGCTGACTTAAAAAAGAGATGAGCTGCTAGTCACTGAAACCTCATAGCTATCATTCATCAAAATAATACATATTTATGTTAATTTAAAAAAATTAGCAACACACTTTACTTTCGTCTCACATTTTTCTTAGCCACAATTAACGCCTTCCACAAAAATACTCTGTTTATCGATTATTGTTCAACACTTCAGAGAGTCTAGAAAGTCTTAAATGTTATTTGAGTGCAGTTAAAG
>WURT03231150.1:0-11082 GCA_009936505.3 Holothuria glaberrima | reverse complement strand
ATACTCTGTTTATCGATTATTGTTCAACACTTCAGAGAGTCTAGAAAGTCTTAAATGTTATTTGAGTGCAGTTAAAGATAAAGTTAAAGTTAAAGATATTAATTTTGTCCTTAGCCTAATTGTGTGGACATTTTATAACTTCTTTCGTTGATGCATGTTTGTAGCCACCTTATAACTTCTTTTGTTGATGCATGTTTATATATAGACTCTAATGCCAATGATCTCCATCAAGGGCAGTACGGAGGGGGAACATTTACATTTCCTCCAGCTGTCAAGAATCTATACGTTTCTTGGAAATCAATAAATTTGGTATCTTCGTAGGGGTTGTTTCTACCCAAAAAGTGTGAATACATAATTTCCAGCCAATAACTTAATTTTTAATATCTCTTAAACTTGAAATAGCCTATAAGCCATTGGTTACCATTTATGAAGCTAATCATAAATATTTTAACCTACCTGAACATTCAACTTCAACGTCATTTTCATGGTTGCAGCTTTGTAAAGACAAGCCACGCCTGCACTGGAAGATAGATTGTTCATTTCCATTGCAGTGAAGGTCACTTAACCACACTGGACCACGTCCTTTTTCAAATCTGGACATATTTGCTGTCATAACAGGTTCCCCTAGATCCAACATTCTACAAATAACTCTTGCATCATTTTCCTCCCAGTTGCTATTACACACTGTACCCCACTGGCCGTTGACAAACACCTCAACCCTTCCATTACTTGCACTCGTTCCATCTGCCAACCGGACAGCTAAACGGAGAAAATATTTGACGTTTTTCAAATAATTACAATGTTAATTGATTACAGACAGTGCAGAACAATTTGCAGACTTAGGTTAACAAGAGTAATTTCTGTAGGTATTGTCTATACGGGGTATTACAAGAAATCTTTTTTTTTCCTGTTGGAAGTTGTACACAGACATTACATATCCCATTGATTCTTAATTTTCAATTACATTAGATCTTAATTAAATATCGGTAAAATACTAAAAAGAAATTTCGGTAAAATACTAAAAACAACTGCTGCACCATAGTGTGGTAATACCGAAGCAATATTCTTTGTACTCTATGCAACGAACTAATTTTATATTTCAATATTATTTTCTGTTGAATTCAACAATGTTTAAACTTAAAAATTACCACACCTTTACAATGAAGCCAGAATCGTAGTCGAAACGGTCTGATTTTGAACGGAAATTTCTCAAACTGGGACCAAAGAGTTAAATAAGTCTTACTCATAATGAAGAAATGAGAAGAAAACATTTTCTCAAAGCATTTCCGTGGGGAATCATGCGCGATCTTGATCTGTCTGCTCAGCAATATCCCTGCATTGTATATAAGAACAACCTTAAACTACGTGGGAGATCTTAACAATACCGAAGATCGCGATAGTAAGAACGGTCAAATACAGCCAGCTAGGCGCTTAGAGTACCATCTTAATGCTTTCCATGTCATTCAGTTCTTCAGCGTGCGAGGCGTTTCTTATAACTGTTCTCATTGTGAAAGTGGTTACTACCTTTATTCACACAAGCCCTGACATTTTGAGTCACCATGGAGGAAATTCTGCAATCACTAGGCATGTTCAACCTCTGTGACGCAGCCTGGGTCGAATACCAAAGAAGAACTTCATGACACTATCGAAGACGAGCACACAAAGTGACAAGCTACTGTCTGATACTTGATACCCGGAAGGACATTCCTTTGCCAAGAATAGATACCACTCTGAGGGAGGGTACTAAAGGGATGGCAGAAATTTATTATATTAAGTGAAGGAGATGTAAAATGTTACTAATATTTGACAGAGCTTTTAACTAATGGTATGTTTAAAAATTGTCATTTTTAGGGATTTTTCTACTTGGCTTGGTGTAAGGCAAGGGAAGGAAATGATAACCACACTCTTTGAAAAATTTTCGTCTTTGTAACATGGTTTACATGAAAGATGATGTTATCTTTGGTAAAGCTAAGAAAAGCGTAGAATTTATTTTTTGTTCACGAATCCTCATTATTTAGTGACGTTTTTTTAGTTTTAATCGGTTGTTATTGAGGGTTATTGAGGCTAACTTTGTAGTTAAAAATTTTTCCTATTTAGTGTGTTTTTGGCAGTGCCATGGAAACCCTACAAGACTGGTTCATAGTGCGTGCTGCCCCCTCACGCAAGGGGATACACCATCGGTAGCTGGTAGTCGTAGCGAATGCCTTCTTAGAGCATTTTTGGTCGGAAATACGTCCAAGATGGGAGGGGGGGGCACATTCTGTTCCTTGTACAATTATAGCCTAAGCTGCTCATATACATTTTGTGTTTTTATATATATTTTGTTTTTGTGTTTTCATGCAAATTTATACACAAATTTTAGATTTCAAAAATAAGGGAAAGGGTATTTGATTTAAATTAAAAATTAATATACAGTTTCATGGAATTTAGCATATAATCAAAAGTCATCATACGGGCTATTTTATAAAACCATGTTGTGGCACGGTATGAGAAATAATGCTACAGATCTTTAGCCTACGTAATTGCGTCAGGTCTATCAGACGGTGTATCATGTAGAACGGAGAGAGCTCGTCGTTCATTTGTCAGAAGAAGTGAGAACGCGTCTATGACTTGGGTCTGTGAACTTCCACGGGAAAATCTCGGAAAACGGGATACCCTTATATGTGCTTTCCCAAGATCTGAGGCGGACGTCATTTCGGCTTGAACCCATATTTGTCTTTTCCAAAGTTCGTACGATCCCAATGATGAACTAGCCCGCTCGCGAGCCTTTTATATAACCCACGTGTCCGGATGCAGATCAGTGAGGAAACTACTTACTCTGAGCTGAACGTGTCACATTACATGTATAATGTTGGATGCTGCAATAGTGACCTGGAATTCTCGCCATTTCGTATAGAATTGTTCTAAAGTTGAAGGGCGCCAGCACAACAACTTAAAGACTTTGCAAAAGAAGTCCTTATAAATGACATTTCATAAGCGACATAATGACGTATGACACAAGTGTCGTTATATGACATATGTGCATGTTCCAGCTAATGATTTCTGCAACAGAAGTCCTTAATTCAAAGATGTAAATATTTCATATCATGACATAGCAAACAGAAACTTTTATGTTGTGGGTGTAGATATGCGAGATACTGTGATAACTAAAATGAAAAAAGATGTCATTATACGACAGGGTGATGTGTCACATAATGACTTTGTGAATTGTCTCCTTTACGGGCATCATTATCTGACAGTAAAATGTTTTTGGTCATTATGAGGCCATGTTAAAATTGTCACAGAAAGACTAACAAAATTTAAGGCATTATGTGAACGCATTAATGTATCTTCATTATGACTTATGTTTACATAATTTTGTATTGCATTTTTGTCCGTTTTGGCGTTTTATTCAAAGGACATTATTACTAAAACGTTATTTTAGAAACAATTTATAGTTCAGTAGATTTTTGAAAGTTGCAGCATCACGTGAGTTTAAATGACATGACACTCAAAAACTTTCCTATTAAGTTCCTAAAAGTTTTTTCTTCTCGATTCGCTGTTTGTAGTAATTAGCCATAAGTTTGATTTAGCGTTCAAAACTTTTTTTTATCTTATTCTACTCTTTCCGATGTTGCACAGGCCCATAGATTCCAGTACTACAAGATGCCCGTAAATTCATTATATGAAGCAATTTAACTTGTTTTATTTCTGAGTTTGTATCTCATTTACACCATTCTTACCTGTGCATCTCACTCCAGCAGCACCGCAGTTGTTCTCAATCTCCCTCTGGTACTTACAGTCGAAGAGTGATTCCTCATCTCCAGTGCACAAAATGTTATCCATTAAGTATCGACCTTGTCCACCAGGGAAGTATGAGTCAAATACAGAAGATTCATGAGAACTAAAACCTAATTGTCGGCATAAAACGCCTGCAGCATTGTCATTCCATGTGCTATCACAGACACGACCCCATATGCCTCCAATTAGAACCTCAACTTGACCCTCATGAGGGAATATTCCCCCTGATAATCTGATCCCTATAAAGAATTGAATGAGATATTTTTTTTAATATTTGAAAAATTTAGTTCGAAGTAAATCGTTTAAAAGACCTCTATTTGTCAAACCCAGAAAAAGTTATCACAAACACAGAAACTGAAGTAAGTGAATAGGAAGTACTGCGAACTGCGACTTTGCGACCTATTATAAAGCCACTCAACCTGCTGTTTACCAGATAGCACACAACGTTGACGTTCTGCTGATTCAATGCTGACAAATATTGGCCACAGTTGTTATTATGTTGTGTACGCAACTAAAGACAGGGCCAACATTTCATCATCCATATAACGACAACAATAACATGTATTGCCAAAATTTGACCAACGTTTATAGATCGCTTGTGTAGCATCATGCATTTATCAAGATTACACCAACTTCAAGCAGGCAACCGTGGAATGCTTTACATCTTACCTACATCAAATCACGTTCTTGAAACCAACTGTTGGACATTATGTTTTCAACTAAAATTGACCCAGCTTTGTTTAGCCAATTGCTGGGCACAAGTCTGAGTGTGTTCTAAGTGACCAAATGTTTGGCATCATGCATTTAACCAACATTGGCCAAACCTTTTAACCAAATTTCCATCTGTCTTTAGTCCGTAAAAAGTCTTACCAAAATATGCCAGCATGAAGAAAATTCATACTTATGCTTATCACAAATAAATGCACATTCGCATTTCTTGATTGTCAGAACTGATTTAACGTAGAAAATCTTCAAATCTAGTCCTGAATGGTCCGTACATTTTAAAAGCGTCCAGTTCAAATTAAACCAAAAACGGTTTTAATGGAGCACATAACGGGAAAAGGATCAATTATCTGAGTAGTTTCGGTTCACAACTAACGAGTTTTTTTTTTTTAAAATGAACCAAATCTAGTCAAATATTTGACCAGAATTCGGTTCAGTGCCCATTTGGAGGGATTGCTTCAAATCTGAGCGGGACGTTTTAGAGTGTATGTTGTACTTACTCCCACATCTCGCTTTCGCCTTGCTGTTATCAGCACACGATTGTTGTAAGATTCCTGTGTTAGTACACTCTAGTACGGATGTCTCTAAACCGAAACAATGCACGTTATTAAGCCAAGCAAAATCACTGTTTGTCACTTGAAGGACGCCTCTCAAAGCTATCCCACTCGAACCAAATCCTACTTGACGACAGATAACTGATGCCGCGTTGTTGTCCCAACCGTCATCGCACACGGCTCCCCATCGTCCATTGGCGAACAACTCTACGTAACCCTCGTGAGCATTAAGCCCGCCAACTAAGCGAACATCTGCGGATAAACGATTTGTTATTGTTAAAGCCAAACTAGAGAAAGTGTCTTAAGTTCTAATTGAACAAAATGTAGCAATAAGAACATCTGGATAGTTCAGGATCAACAATGAATAAGGTCTTACCCTTGATTCTTTGGAGATGGATTCTGATATCAACCTTGGTTCCCTATACATAGATTCTGAGTAGCTATGGTTTTGCTGAATGGTTAAAGGTCAGACCAAATCTTGTTATCATTTTGGAAACGTTTCACACAAAAGAAATTCCGACCTGAGACCAGTTTGGTGCCCTCTTCCACAAAACATTGTTGTGGTAATGCCATGATTAACCTACAGCTTATCAAATGGATACTTCTGAAATGATACTTATATAGAATTTTTCCATTCAATAGTTACGGAGATTTTCTTGTCTGGGGGAAAACAAAATTCTCCCGAATGGGGGAAGTCTTATTTGTTACATTGTATATGCCTTCTAGCCTAAAAAAAGACAAGATTTAGCTTGCGTTTTTCTCAAAAACGACGTGACGAACCACGGATCAGGACTTGGCTTGTCGGTGGCTATGGCACCTACCGAAGACAAAATTAAACTCTCTGGCGCTAGATTTACAAACGTCGAAAAAAGGGGTCCATAAGCCACTCGCCACTAATAAGGCACACAAACAACTTTAGGAATTGTGGGTTAAATAGGCAATATGGCGGAGCCCATGACAATTTTTTCTCCCTATCGGAGGAAACTAGGTTCTCCCGAAAAGGGAATCGTCCGATCTGTTAAACATTGCTAAGTAAAATCAAGAAGAATTATCATCAGATCATCCTGAAATTATTCCAAATTTAAGTAGTTTATTACATGCTATTTAAACTTTAAACACAGGTGTGCTAACGTTTGCTTTCAAGATAGTATCAATTGCTTTCAAAATAAGTTTAAGTCTTCGATCTAGACATACCAGAGCATCGTAATCCTGCGTCTTCCGAGTGATAACAGTTTTGCTCCCCTTTCCCCAGATGCACGCAATCGAACAGGTGTGCCTCATTTCCAGAACAATGTACATTATCTAAGAGTATTGCTCCGCTACCTTCTTCAAATGCAGCTTCATAAAATGGTGTACCATGAGCTCCGAGCCCTAAGACACGACAGGCGACAGTTGCATCAACGTCATCCCAGAAATCATCACAGATTGTCCCTCTCTGGTTCTGAAGACTAACTTCAACTCGACCTTCCTTAGTGTCCTTACCATCAACGAGATAGATGGCTAACAGAAAAACGAGTCATATATAGGATTTAAGGCAGTTACAACAAAACAAAATGTAATAGGGTGCTTCGTTTCCTTGCCTTGATACGCAAAATAACAAGCTATCAAGAAAAAATCGGCAATTCCGACAAAAATATCAAAACCTGCAAGTATTGACTTTCACCAATGAATGCTCTAAAAGAATATGGGTGCACATGAAAGTAACTTTGAAACACTCATATCATAAACTCATAAAACCATTTTCATTTATGCACGTTACCAGATACGTAGCGAATGACAGCTATTACGTGTATTGGCTAGCTGAACAGAAAACACTTCTTTAAACAATGTAACTACACTTCTAAACCTATTTTACGCTTTTACAACTTCTGAATATTGAACACTAAGTGATGGTGAATTGATTACAAAACCCCAAGTACGATTGCCGAAATGAACCGTCGTAAAGGACACTTTTGAGAACATGCATGTACAAAACAAAGAAATACGGAACACACAAAAAGCTTATGTTGCATGTGAGGGACTCGTATTATTTTCTTACACCATATATAAAGTGTTGTAGGGAGTTCTGAACTCATTTCAAAATAAGTTGTGGAGAGAAAACATAGTGTTTCGGTTTCTATTGTTTTGAAAAGCCTAACTCTGTGGTCTTCCACAGAAACTTATTTCTTCTCTTAACAATTGTCCTGCACGACAGCGACATGTTCTTGACAACAAGCACAAATTACATCGTTTTTGCAAAATCTACATTGGCTGCGAATGTATTATTGGTCACAGTTATGGATACTCATATACACATTTGAAGCCCTAATAAATGATTCCACCCCATTTCCATTCGATATTAGCTTTCAAAAATGTCAGCCTTCTAGATCCCTTTACTCTTAATCAACATCTCTCTTTACTTTCCCTAACGTTAGAACTTTTACTAATGAATTGAGAGATGTGCTGCAATACTACCGAACAATCTGCTTGAGGGAGGTAAGCGTGCCAGTAACATACATGAGCCTAAGAAACTTTTAAATGACTGCTTATCCAAAGCTGCTTGTAAAGCCTTTTGTACATGTTCAGTCTATGTTATGTAGCTTTTATTGTCATTTAAGAATAAACCCCTTCTCTTTTCTTGAAAGTCTGTACATTTTCAGTTGACGTCATTTTGTTGTTACTATTTCTTACTGATCTTAAGGAATCTCAAGGTTCTTTTGTAATCTTAGCTTCTCGGCGTGTTTCTTTTATGGTTTGTGCTTTTATAAGTGTAACCTCTAACTTATATGTTTCTTAACAATCTACTTTTTGCACATGAGCAGTGCCCTAGGGTTCCTATCCTTTAATTAGAATAGCCGCTTTATAAATCATCATCAACGCCTTCGTCCTCGACATCGTCACCGTCATTAAGTTGCTATTAATACTGTCCACAATCGTCATTGTTTCATTGAAAAAATAAAATTTACACAAACGCTATTGGGACAGTTAACAAAACCACCTAAAAGGTTGAAGATGCTTTTACTAATGGAAGATCAACTACGAAGTCATGAGTAAAATATGAACATGAAAACCTTTATTTGAAATTCTTTGAATATGAGGACAACTATACGAGCAAAGCTTTGACTACGAAATTAGGTACAGAAAACTAGCTTTAGTGGGCGTAGGCAGGAGAACATGCTTCATTAAAAACAACTCCCTGGAGAGAAAGTGACAAAAGTTTCGTAAATAATTTATTCTTGTAAAAAAGCTATGCAAGACAGTTTTTTGTAAAAGTGCGTCGTTTAAAGGGTTACTCAATTTCATGTCCCTAAGGGTCTCCGCTGGATCGTTGCTCTTTGCTCCTAAATGGAGAACATTTAGGCTTCCGCTCGCAATACCATTCATATAAGTATTTTCAAAAGAAGGATATTACCTCTACATCTTACTCTTGCAACTTTACGTTCATCACATAGAGTTTGCCCGAAACCGCTGTGTTGGCATTCAAACAGAGAGTCCTCCGTTCCTTTGCATTTCACATTCTCTAGCCAGACATGTTCATCAATAGTGTCGAACGTGGTAAGGGATGAGGGATCTACAGATTCCCCCATCATCAATGAGCGACAGACAACATCGGAGGCTCGTTTGTCCCAAAGACTTCCACATACTCCTGCCCATTCGCCATCTACATATACCTCGACGCGACCTTCAAAAGGATCATGTCCACCAATCAGACGTAAACCTGTGAAAAAAATAAACTTGACACAGGAATGATACATAAATATCAAAATTTAAATAGAACCCTCCAATGACTTGGTAATTTGACAACTTTCGATAAATTTTGATAACCGATCAGAGAAGATCCATCAATCGGCGCTCAAGTATAACAATTCTTTGATATTTTACGCCCACCAACAGTTTTCTTGCCATCGTTGGATTCTTGTACGAGACTAAACGATTGTAAACAACAAAAACGAAATCTAATCACAACAGGTACACAGGATATTAAATGTTTATCAGCCGCACGGTGTTTTATAAGTATCTATCATCGAATTCTATGGCTAGCGGCGACAAATATGTACAAATGTATAAACCATTGAGATTTATAAAGAAAGAAACTTTTATCTCTTTCGAATGCTTGAAGAACTGCAAATCTTTGTAATTGATTAATTTTTAATTACTTTGTTTACATTTGTTTGATTTCCCTGAGCTTTAACGTACACTTACGTGTCTAAAGGCGCAAGCAATTGACATTCATAAATTTTATTTTTACCTCATCTACTTCTCACCTCAGGACAATAATAATTTAATGCACGACATACAATACATCTGAGGTGAAAATAGACGATGTACACAAACTTTCAGAAAATGTATGGAGCAGTTGAACAAAAAAGGAAAGAGAAAATGTATCTCTCCAACCTTAATGATCTTTCATTTCTCTACCCTCATACAATATAAGGGAGCATGTTACATATAACACATTTTTCATTAGTTCAATATATTCAATATAAAAAAATATGTGGGTGGCCATTTTGCTCTTTTCGCTACCTTGGTTGACCTGGAACTGGTGAAACATGTCCAGGAAATACGTTCTGTATACTTCTTATAGATTATGGGCAGATGTTAGGTTTAAATGTATTAAAAATATTTTTAAGGATTATTTTCCATATTTTAACAAAAATTGTAATTATACCACTGGCGGCCAATTTGTTTCTTCAGTCATCTTGGTTGACATGAACTTCAACAAAATTGTTTTGAAAAATACCTTTAAAATTATTTCGCTCAAATTACAGCTAAACATAAGAGCAACTGTTACAAATACATATGTTATGGATTATTTTCCCTATTATTATAATATATTAAAATTTTAACATTAGCAGCCATTTTGCTATTTCCGCCATCTTGGTTGACCCGGATCCTGCAAGAAATGTCCAGAAAAAAATATTTTTTGAGTATTTACAACAGGATATGGGCACAAATTAGGTTTACTTGTTTCAAACATATTTTTAAAGATTATATTTTCTATTATTATAATATATTGGGGGCCATCCTGCTTTTTCAGCCATATTAGTTGACCTGAACTCCAAAAGAAATATATATTGAAAAATATTTTTGGATTATTTGTCACAAAAAATGGCCAGATATTTAGAACAACTGTGTAAAAAGTATTTTTAATGACTAATTCTCATATTATTTTTATACATATGATCGTTATATTGGCTGCCATTTGGTTGTTTCCGCCATCTTGGTTAGTTTGGGGTCCTGAATAAAATATCAAAAATCTTTTTTAGAAATTAATGTACAATCTGATACAAACAGAATCAGGGTTTTCAATCAAAATATTTTGTCAGTGATTATTTCTTGAAATATTTTGCATTTTGCTAAATAATTTTCCTTTTTATCAGGAATTTCTGCAGTACTGTTTTTTACTTCTTCTGTGTTTTTCCGCCATATTGGCTGGCAAGTACTCTAGTGCCACAGATTGTAAAGTTCAGCCTTAATAATATATTAATTTACATTATTATGATTGGGGATGAGGAAAATTTACCAGGCTTTTACACAATTTATAGAATATTTTCATACAGTTTGGGGGCCATTTTGTTTTTCCACCTTGGTTAATCTGAATCTCGTGAATACACGCTCAGATATTTTCTTTGAAATTTTAAGAATATTTGTTATTTATACAAAATATTTATAATTTATGCTGCCATTTGTTTTGGCAGCTATTTTGAATGAGTAAGACACACCATATCCACTTTACTTTGCGTTCAGGGGGCCATGAGGTTTCCTAAAGATAATGGGTCACAGAGGTGCGGGGGCTCCCCTCGACAAGCCCCCAGCCCATGACACGCCGTATGCAATTCCTTCCTACTTCACCTTGTTATTGTTTGCCGAATAAATAAATATATATAATATATATATATATATACGCAAGAGTAAAAAAGACACAAAAATGGATACATTCATTTCCAACTATATTATATATATATATTTATATATAGAAAGAAAAGTTGAAATGACTTCACAGAACTCCACCAATATAGTATCATAAAATGTATTAAATCCTAAG
>WURT03230928.1:0-26480 GCA_009936505.3 Holothuria glaberrima | reverse complement strand
CAATGTGTTATAGTGTTAGGTAAAGCATAGCAAAACGAAGAATGTTATTCTAGTAGTGCTGTAGTACAAGAGCCTTTTAAAAAAAAGTGTGGCAACCTGTGTCTGTTACCTCACGTAAAAAAAAAACAAAAGAATTTACGTGTATTCTTGAGTGGCAAACATGTGTATTCAGAACCCTCTGGATATAGGTTTGATACAGGTTGACACACCTCTCCTGCCTTTAATTGGAAGTCACAGGCATTGGATCATAATTCTGTGTTAACAACAGTTTAAATTGCCACACTTTTTGCATGTAAAACCTGCGAAGACCTGTGGCAAATCTAGGGCAAAGTGTGGCAACTGGCCGGTCTGTGTCAATGTCAAGGGAAAATACGGGTTAACACGTAAAAGACCCGTAACTACCCATACCGGACAGATGAGAAAACAGGCTGAGGGTTTGGAACTCATTGCCACAAGTGTTTTTTAAGCTCACTTATTATGCATATTAGTATTCTTGCGTAACTTGGGGATATTTATATGTATATATATATGTGCACATATATATATACCATTATCAACCTTCAGTTTCTATATATAAATTTGTATATTTATAATATATATATATATGTATATAAACATATTTAATTATTTTAGTTTGATGGGATCTTGTTTAATTTTCGCTACGCAGGCTCTTCGGACCCTGGAGTTTGAGCTACTTTTAGGATTTTATCTTTTAGGTATATTTATCCATTTTACTTGTAGCGTTCTTCCCCTGGTAGACCTTCAGGCAATTGAATGGAAGGGGATTTTAATTTTACGTCTTTTATATAGTTAGCGGATGGACAGACGCCTTTTTACCACGTTTACCCATCAGTTAATTTTAAAGCTTTATGATGTTTTAATAAAACTTGTTTACAAGCTTTTAACACTCATGTACATGGACTTGAATGCTTGCTTCCTCTTCATACACGTTGAAGAAATCTGAAATAAAAGACAAAAGCTACGTGTTGAGATGCTTTTAACAACTTTTAGACGGCAGTTGACTCCTTTTTGGTGTTTTATTCTTTATTAAAATTTTAAAAGTTGAGTCTATTGAATCCAAGGGGATACTGCAAATCCTTGGAGAAATATTGTTGCTACCAGCCTGTGTATTCTTATGTATATATATATATATATATTTCGAGTGACATTGAAAATTAAATTCTGAATTATTCAACACTTAATTGTCTCAGCACAAGAATAGGAAACTTTAGTGAAAACGGGATTTTGACAAATGATATCCGGTTTTAAACCTTAATAACATATATATATATATATATATAATTTTTATCCTTACGAACTACTTGAAAACATAGCAGCGTCTTTCCCAAGTTGCACTTAAAAACTAATATGCAAAAGCCTAGTACCATTTGTGACTATCTCATAAAAACTTAAACATACTCTTGGGGCTTAAACACAAAACCTTTCTAAGTGGGTGGAGTTGGCTTGGTGTTTGGGTGTACTGCCTTGAATACTACAGGTCCCGGATCAAATCCATTTGGAAATTTTCCGAGGCCTAAAATTTACTTGTTTAGAGTAGCTGTTCACAGTTAGCGGTGATGCTGAGGGGGGTTTAAATTGGTGAATTTTAATTGGATATCTGACTGTACGTTTCAGGAAGCTGCCCGATTCAAGGGGTTGACCGATTCAGGAAGTTGTCTGAATTAGGAAGTTGTGAGCTTTGCTCGGTTCAGCTGTTGAGCAGTGGTGTAGAAAAAGGAACCTCCACCCCTCCCAGCATTTGGGAACGTGGCTTAAGACTGGGGATACACTCACGTCCGTCCGATGTAGACGTTAAATGCCGGTTTTGGGAGCAGAATTTGGAGCGATGAGAACACGACTGCCTCGTTAACCTCGGAGTACTAGTCGAAATGAGAAAGGGGAATCTCGCCGGTGTTCATTCACGCTCACTCTGGTATAGGGTCCTCGATGAGCTAATTTGCTTCCTGACCATTAAAGTTAAACTTACAACTCATAGTCTCATGCAGTACTGAAGAGGTAAATGTATGTGGCTTGCTGGATCTACAGTTCATACGTCATATTTGCTCACTTGCGTTTGTGACGACTTTTCCTACGAAATGTTACCGTGAAAAACCAATTACCCAACAGTTGGGTACTATTATTTTCCATACTTTTTGCCCAAAATTTAGGGCTGGGACCCTAACCCTCTAAGTGTAGGTTTACGAGACGGGGGCTGGGGGATGTAACTCCCATTGAGAAGATAATTACACTCTAAAAACACCTTGGTTAGATTTAACCAGTACTGTGGTCACAGATTAACCAACCATTTCCTGGTTAAAGTGACCAAGGAAGTCTGGTTAAATTGTACCAGGAAAATGTTAATATTTGACCGTGATTTAAAAATCATTCATTAAATTCACCAGTTCAGTGTTAATTTGACCCGAATTTCTTGGTTATTTTAACCACAAAAAGGTTGGTTAATCTGTGACCACAACACTGGTTAAAACTAACCAGGGTGTTTTTAGAGTGTAGCTATTTTCGGGGCAAATATGCATTAAATTTTCGGGAAAGGGTGCTTCAGCCCCCTCCTTACGGAATTGCAAGAATGTCACTCTAAAAACGTCCCGTTCAGGTTGAACAGAAAACGGATCAAATAGGCACTTATCCAAAAAGGGATCAAATATTTGACTTGTTTCGATTCGAAACTAGATTTTTGTTTAGTGCCATTTGAACGGAGTTGGACCAAATTTGAACGGACGTCATTACAGCTTAGTCCCTTACTTTCGCGCCTCTTAGATAATTCATAGAAAAAAAACCTGTTAAAACCATGGGCGGCGATCCGTCTTTGAAAGTGGGGAATATATTGTCAGTGACACTATCTAAGCGGAGCGCCACCATCGGCTGGCGCGGAGCGTAGAAAGAAAATTTTGGTCAAAAAATATCCCCCAGATCACTGGAAATGGCCCTTTTCAGGCTTTGCAACGTGACACTATGACAACAAGTATTTCCTAAAAAATAGGCATATTGTAAAAAAGTCTCGGAAAAGGTTAAGTGTTCTGATTCCAGATCTAGTCAGTGGTACTATCTAAGCGGAGGGCCATGATCAGTTGGCGCGGAGCGCAGAAAACCTTGGCCAAAAACACCCCTAGATCACTGGAAATGGCCTTTTTCAGGCTTTGCAACGTGATACTAGGACAACTGTCAGAAGTATTTTCTAAAATATGCCTATGGTAAAAAGTCTAGAAAAAGGTAAGGTGATATCCGGAAATAGCCAGTGGCACTATCTAAGCGGAGCGCCACGATCAGTTGGCGCGGAGCAAAGAAAAGTTTGCCAAAAGTAACCCCAGATCACTGGAAATGGCCCTTTCCAGGTTTTGCAAGGTGAGACTATGACAACTGGCAGAAGTATTTCCTAAAAAAATAAATAGGCCTATTGTAAAAAGTCTAGAAGAAGGTAAAGTTTTCTGATTTCCGGATCTGCCTGGTTGATTTCCTGGGGGATATAGTGTACAGTTTTTTCCCCATCCAATTTTATGGGGGATGTATCCCCCATTCCCCCAGGATCGCCTCCCATGCTTAAGAGCGCTGTTAATTCAATGGTGGATTGATTTTAATTTTGGTGTAAAATGAAACAAAGTGCAACTGTGGATAGCGAAACGTGATTATTGCAGAATATTGTAAATATGTAAATATTCGTTTGATTGTTGACTTAAGTTGGTAATAAAAACTGTTGGTTTAATTATGTAGTTTAAAATGAAAAGTGTGTGATTGTTGAAAGCGAAGCGAGATGTAATTGTTATGGAGTATTGTAAATATATAAGTATTGTGATAATCGTTTTGTTAAGTTGTTATAACCAAAAATGTAAGGTGTATTACTGTGTTATACGTCAAGAGGCTCTCGTTGTGTTCCTTTTCCGGGGTATATATTTATTTTTCTTTTGTTTCGGACGTTTCCAAGCACGTAAAAGCACAGCTGTGTAAACGGAGATCAGCAACTGTTGAAAGTAATGGCTGTTCAATGAAAGGTAATAATCTTTGAGTTTTGAAGCAGTGACCACAGCTTCTTTGTAAGTGGTGTTGGTATAGACAGGTTGCGTCTTGCTGTCCATAGTATTGGCGTCCGTTTACTAAGAGTAAAGAAAAAGTGAATGCACAGCTACAATTTCAACAAGACTGTAATTCACGGATTTGCAAAGTTCGCTATCACCATTGAACCTTATACATATGAAAGAATTTCTACCCTTTTGACGTCTGAACTTTATTACTGTGAGTCTACGAAACACAAATTCCCACCATTGGACACTTCTTCAGTTTAAAAATAACTAGTCAGCACTATCATATGCATGGAGCTCGATGTTTCTACAATGTCCTAAGAACGCTTTCACAACTAAACCTTTGACTTAGTTCCGAGGGTTTGCAAGACACAATTAAGGTACCTTTCCACCATGTTTGAAGAAAACTGGTCCAGCCGTCGAACATCCCTGGTACATGGGTGACGTTTTATGTCGGTGAAATATTTCTTCTTAAAATTTAAACCAAAACACATTTTGACACAATTTGAACTTTGTTCTCTGTTCGTTACCCCTGGGGTCTGAGAGACACAAGTTTCCAGCCTGGGGTGCCTTTCCACTACGTTTAATGAGAATCGGTTCGGCTTACTAGAAGATTTTGGTACAAATTTTGGTTTAAAGAGATACCTTATCCTTTTATCACGTGACCTTTGACCTCTGTTGTTACGACAACCACATACTTTGGTAGTTCTAGACATATCTATCATATGAAAAAAGTTTCATGTCAGTGGGATGTTTCCTGTTAGAAATATGATAAACAGGTAATTTCACTAAATGTAACCTTTTGACTTCTGACCTTTGATCTTAACTTGCGGTTGTGTAAGCTTGACACAAGGGTTTCATTCACTACGTTTGAAGAAAATCGGCTGATTCGTTTAGGAGATATTACTAAAGCAATATTGGACACAGACATCCTCACACACACGCACACATGGGACCTTTGACCCTTCCCTCACCTATGGACTTTCTTTCTCCCTAGTACATTCTATCATTCGCTAGCCCCTTAGATTAGAAACTGGTGGACTAACTATAAAGGTGACAATGGTTGCTATTTCAACCGGCGTTGCCATGTATAGCTCAACTTGCAATGTGACTATCTCATCCTGCTCACGGAGCGATGAGATAAAGAAAGAAACCTAAATACAAGAAGACACTCATCCCCTCAGATCACATAAATTTTTCCATTTTCAAAAGAATCGAATTTGAAGAATGAACAGTAATGCTTGATGATAGCCTCAGTGGCATCCAAAAATATCATGTATTCCATCAAAGGGAAATTAGAATGCATCGCACAAAGGGGTGGGTTCAAATTGTTTGTCTTCAGCTTTCCTTAACTTTATTTTTATTTACTTATTTTATTTTTATACACTTGTTGACTCAATGCCATAGACGGAAGAAACCTATGCCATGGTGTTATTGTGCGTGTGTTTGTACAATTCCTTCCCTAAACACCAGATATCCAAATGCGAAACGTGCTTTCCCGTTATCAGTGGAGTCATGGCAAAAATTGAAATTGAAATATCAACACAATAGTACAATACGCATAGACCAAAAAATTCGGAAAAGGGACACCCTATCCTCGCAATTTTATTTTTACCATGCTCCCTCCCCCGCCGCGAGGTTTGTTTGTTGTATCTTTGTCCAGTACAATCCTCATTTGTCAGTTTGGTCTGTGGGCAAATTAACCCTTTTCCCCAAACCTTCCGAGAATGTTTGGATTCATCAGTTATAATCATGGCAACCATCGTTATAATATAGATGGCATACAACTACCATAATGAGGAACAAAAGAAATATTTTTGTACATTACAACAATATTCGTAGATGATCTCAGTAATTTTTCCTAGGATCTCATTGTAGCAATTGCAACTAAATAATCTGTCAAAATTCTGCAGACTTTATTAAAATGAAAGTACTTTAACTGGTCGTTTAACTGAGCTAAGAGTCAAGTTGCAAATTTGAGTTCATTGTATATTTTCAAACACCTAGTCACATCCACAGCCGTTAAAAACAACTTTTTCTATTAATCAAACCAAGGCTCTAAATCAAAACAAGCTTTTAAACTACTGGTAATGTAAAAATTCCCATCCATACTTGGAAGAAAGAAGTATTGAATCCTTGCCTAGAACACAGAAACGAGATAATAGTCGTTTGTTCAAGTCTTCAGCTTTTCATGGAGACTTATTGCAATTTCGAAGATATTGCTTGATTTGCATGACTGGGTAACGCATAAATTGGTATACTATTTGTGCTCAAGTTATTATGTCACTAATTTTAAACACGAAACCTGACAAAAAGATCCTACACTCTCCTTCACACATGTGAAATAGTTCCTCGAAGTAACACTTCTTAGTTACATTGGCTTCAATACAAAAAAAAATCAAATTTCGGTGAGACTTTTTTACCAAAGTCCCCTCGACTCTCTGGTGAAGGGCCAAGGAGCGAAACCAAACAGTACTCCCAAAGGAGTTCTGCTCCCCCAAAGGACCTACGTCCCCGAAAGTACAACAAACTTAACTCACCAACCTCTCGACCCTCAGACCTCTACATTAAGGGTCTGTTATGCGTGGTACTCTTATTGACTGGCTGAAAGGAACAGATACTACACATGATCCTAGACCACTGGATACTTCAGTAACTGATTTATTGTCAAGACTAGCTCAGTTTTATATAATTTAAACTAACTAATCAGAAGCATAGAAATTATAGTCCATAGACAGATGTATACGTTTCAGAGAAGACTTGAAACGTAGTCGCATATAGCACAAGATAATCAAAGGTGTTGAAGGAGTCAGACAGTTGACATCCCTCCTTCCACATTTGATGGTAAGTTCCCCTTCAGCCAACTGTTGGAAATGCGTTTACTTTCACTAAGCGTTTAGCATATACGTAGTCTTAAATATTTCACAACAGTTTCACACAAGACCCCACCGACTGCATGGCCAAGTGGTTAGGCCAAGTGGTTAGAGCATCCGACTTGCAGCCGGAAGGTCTAGGGTTCGAATCCTGGTCGGGTCATACCGAAGACTTCAAAAATGGAACCTATTGCCATTGTGCTTGGTGCTCAGCATAAGCAATGGAGTAGGGAATACAAACCAGTGAGCCACAACTGGAAAAAAGGCCGTGGCCGGCCCGACTTAAACCAATTGGTTAGAAACTGGGCCGTAAAACTTCATCTAACTAACTAACTAACCACTGTGGACCCCAACACTGTGGACCCCATCACCGGGAAAACTCTACAAGCTGTGCTTAACGAGTTTTATTTCGTTTTTAAGTAATTGCCACAGGAAAGTCTCAAGTAATCAAAGTAGGTGTGTTATTATCAAGACCAATCGGCATTACACCTCTGATTCGTTTATTAATTTTTAATAATCTTCTTTGCTATGGGTCTTTACTTACACGATAACTGTTGACAAGCTGGCTAAAAGGTAATATTGACATAGCTGGCGTATCATGATTTACGATATTTGCTATGATATATGCTAGGATATGGTTAATCGCCCTCCGTGCTTTCGCATAAAGAAATAATGCAAAGACAACAGTTTATCAGCTCTGCGATTTAAAGTTCAACACAAGAAATTTGAGAAAAATACTCCTTTCTGTAACGTCTCTCATAACTCGTTCCTTAGAAAACTTTATACAGCGTAAATGATGAACATTCATCAAACAGTAATTATCTATCAGCGGGATTGCAGGTAAAAAACTTTTATCACCCTTATTGACTTAAGTATGTTTACCTTTTGTTAAGGAGCATTTTGATAAAATTAGTCACTGAAAGAAAATAATTGTTTCCGCTGAAGGACGAAATGTATAACAACGTTTGTTTTTAAGTTCCCCGGCGTTACATTTTAATCTATGTAAAAGAATAATGGAAAAGACGGACCATATGGACTTAAGATAATAAGTTACATAGTCTCCGAGCAACTCAGTGTTATTCATCGTTAAATGTCTAATGCTCTACAATGAAATTAATGATTCACTCTTGCATCCACCCTTTTGCTAAGGGACTTTATATGGTAACTATCAATGATTCAATTCTTTTACTTTTAGTAATGGGGAGACGAACAGGAAGAGTGATAGCTTGTTCAGAAATTGATCAGTGCTCCAATATGATCGTAACGATAATATTAACTCTGTGACTATACGTACTCCATGCTATCATGGTGTTGGAAAGAAATGGAGTCATTTAACAAAGTTACTTGCACATTTTTCACAACAAAATGAAAGAAGACAACTAATTTAGTGCCTACATGAGATAAAAATATTACGCATTAACCTTTTGCAAAGAAACGTTTCATGTTAAAGTTAAACAACTGTGCAATGCAAAAAGGGTCAGGGTTAATCTATGTTGATTTTTATTTTTTTTTTTAAATTTGTCTAAGTCGGCATAGATTTATAGCCCAAAAAATGATTCAAACTATGAATACGCGGTCGAAAAACTTGTAAGGTTCTAGTCTTTCGCCTAGGCTCGTCGTTTTTCTCTTTGAATTTTATCAAGAAGGTGGTCTAATACCAACTCCCTGATGTTAGAGGAGGCACTCGCCCAGGCACTTGTCCTTCCACTTGAGTTCAAGAGAGGTGTCTAAGATCAGAGGTCAAAGTTAATCAGCTGGAAATAGGTTTTTTCCACTTTTTGCGTAAACGTTAATTGTAATAAGTCATTAAACCACATGATATGTTGAGACCAATGAGTTGAATTTTAAAATAATGGTCTAAGTTGCTAAGAGTAGAGGTCAAAGGTAAAACATGTGGGTCAAAAGTGGCTAAATCTTGCGAAAAAATGTGTGTCGAACTTTACTGTAACTCTGTGTCAATTCTCTCAACTATGCTTCCCCTAGCCCCCTCCCCCACCCCTTCTAAAAGAAAGAACTATCTTCACCTCCTTGATTAGACGCAAACCTAATTTATTACTTAAGACCATGTTCTGATGAGCATACAAAGACAATTTAAAAAAAATTTTTTTTTAAAGTTGGCTTTTTTTGGTAAAGTGAGGGGTCAAACGTCATAATATAGGTAAAAGGGTAACTTTGCCAAAATTTTGGATAAAAGTCTAGCGTCATCTCCCCCTTAACCTTATTTCGATCAATTTAAATGTTAGTGAATAGATCCCTGACCATGAAAACTTTTGTATGCGTAATCGTTGACGTCATAGGTAAAAATGAAGAAGTCAAACTTCAAATGGCCTAAAACTGATTTGGTTTACTACAACTGTAAATAGGGTTTGCTACAATGGAAAGATTCATGTACAACACACAAAGCACCGAACTTGGACGGCCCGCTGATCTATGTGTACGGGCCTATATATCAGTGGGACAAAAGATATTATAAGCATAGATACCAAACTCTCATACCTACACTATTACGGAAATTGACTCCAGTGCCCTGTTTCATAAACGGTTAAGATTGATCTTAAGTTTGATTTCAATAGGACAGTTACATGACAGATCAAACTTAAGATCAATCGTAACTCTTTATGAAACAGGGCCCTGGATACGCAAATATCGGGGCGGAACAGCGGTTTTGACATACGCTCTTTTCTATTCCGTGATATGCGTATATGAATAGGCACGCATTACAGGAAATGCTATTGTTAGAATGGGCTGGCTTGTGTCCTCGCTGTATACGTGCTGAACACAATTCTCTGTTTTTTGTACAGAATACTCGACGCACACTTCTGCGTGCTCGGAAAACGAACGCGGTAATTGCTTCCCGTTGTGAGCGCGTGAGAAATTAAACACGTATATAAAAGTGTGTTATTTGAAGATACCATAGAAACTGACCTATGAATAAGTCTTTGAGCTTCAAACCAATCATTGTGCATTCAATATCAAGTGTACGTAAGTGTAATGTTGCTAGTAAGAGATAAACTCCTTCTGTAAGAGGGATGTACTGAGGAGTGAATACTTCTTAGGTTTACAATGCCCTGAAATAGCAAGTATTACTTGACCCAAAATCAGGGTCAAACTACATTTTCGACCCAGGTCTTCTTGACCCGGGTAATGGACATTACCTGGGTTAAAGCTGTGATATTTTTTTTTTATTTATTTATTTATTTTTTTTTTTTTTATTTTTTTTTTTTTTGAGAGAGAGAGAGAAATTATGAACCCCTTGGTGAAAATTTTAGGCAACCCATAGTCAAGTGGATAGTTTAACTTATTTCAATTTTTCATTTCTTCTGCAGGTGATATTTCCGTGTATTAATATATCTTTTCTGCCGATCATACTCTTATCGGGTACCATCATTAAAAGTGAAGCCAATATAATCTGGGTAACACTTCTGATGCCCTTGGTGAATTTTCTAAAAGTGAAGCCAATTAGGTATGTTTCAGTTCTAAGTTAAGCTAGCAAGTGAATTTGTGTTGCATACCATGCTATCTTCATTCAATTATTCACATACTTTTTCTTCCACTCCATCCATCTTGCATTTCTATTTGTTCAACTTATTTGGATTGAAACTGCTCATGGCTTTAATTTACTTGATTTGTGAAACTTTTAATTTTAATATTGTACTATACTGATTGATATATGCAAAAACAAACAAATTGCTCAGAAAGTGCTTCAGAAATATTCAGAACACCTGATGAAAAATGGACATAAGTAACTCTAATTTGATCTATCTGCTAAAAATAACCTTTCACCCTACCCGTTGTGCTTCAGAGATTACTTACTAAAGAGGCCACTTAACACTAACCTAACCCCTAAACTGACTTTATCTTAACCTTATGCAAAACCGAAACCCAGAAGGAACCCCTGACCGAACCACGTTTAGACAATGGGATCACGTTCTTTCTCTAGCCGCATGAGCACATTATACAGCGCACAACTTTTTAAATGACTTACTCTTGTGATACCAACAAATGTTTTGAACTACTGTTTAATTCTGCAATGCCGCAAAGTGGCTCTCTTGATATAGAGATACCTTGCGGCTTCGGGCCTACATTATACTTCTGTGTCATTAAGGCCTAACTAAGGCTGAGCTACAGTGGCGTGGCCACCGGGGGGCAGGGGCGGAGTGCCCCCACAGAAATTTTGGGGATGCGATGGGCGATGTTGCAAAAATGGAGAGCAAAAAAAAAAGGCGAGAGGAGGGAAGGATGCAAGGGTGATAAGGGGGGAAGGTGGCCCCTGGATAGGGGAATTTTTAAAGTTTTGTGGGGGAGTCTTAGTTGATACGATAAAGTATGCAGTCCCCGTCGGCTACCAGTCTCCCCGATGGTTTACCTATTTTTACTCTCAAGAGGACAATTTCTGTAATAAGAATCCAAAATTTTCGGCGCGCTTCGCGCTAGCAGGTCCGTCCAGTTTCTTCAATAGTTCCATTCCACAAAGCTAGATAGCATAATTCCTGTCAACTTAACCAAGTAACATGTAAGCAGAGTACACAAGTTATGGAGAGATTTTAAATTTCATCCCACATCGCAAAGCCAAATTGCTGTTCTCTTGTGTGTGTCATGTGGTATCAACACAGGGTATATTATCTCCGATACGGTCTACAACCCCTACAGTTTTTATTTTGTTTTTCTTTTTGTTCTTAATGATTACATACTTTTTTGTGTAAGCCTACCAAAAATATTCGCGGGCTTCGCCAGTTTTGCAATTTCACAATTAGAACTCAAAAGAACAGTAGCAGTGCGTAACTCGGCTCTCAAGGTGTTAAGTAATATTGTGCAAAATATGCTCTGCAATGGCATGTGATAGGCTTCTTCATAACCCTTTCTCACCACCCCCTACATAGGAGCTGTCGGAACTTGGGGTAGCTGTCGGGAAAATTCTGTTGCCACCCATGGTTACTTATTTTGGCTTTTAAAAGGGTCATTTCGGTACGCTTTGTCCACGTTTCCTCAGTTCCGTTACTTATAGCTCATAAAGTACAAACGCTTTCCATCTTTTCAAGTAACTTAATAATTAGAATGCATTGGTGGGAATTTCATCTCATTTCGCTTAACTTAGTGGAGGTTCTCTTGGGTCTGTCGTGTGGAACGGCTCGTCAATCGAGAAGGGAGGTTCAATGTAAGTTGTGCCCGATAGGGACCAACTGCCCGGACAATCGACCTATATAAGCTTTAAATAAGTACAGATTCTTTTTAGTGTAGGCTTACCCAAATATTTTCGCGCGCATCGCGCGCTTAACCACAGTTTACATTTCGGGAAAAACCTTTAAATCAGCGCGGAATTATTTCCCACTAGCATATACAAATTTTATGCAATATATTCCCCGCAATGGCATTGTATAGTACACAGGTTTTCTTCAAATCCCCCTCACCAACCCCTCGACGGCATCCTGGCTGTCGGGGTTTCGGGTCGCTGGCCCCCCGTCGGGGAGTCTAGGCTCCGTCGGGCTAATCTTGGGGCCACCCCTGGAGGGATGGAAAGTTTTCCTTCATACTATATGACTTGTATAAGTGTAAGGAATCAATGGACTTGAAAATGAAAGCTGAATTTTTTGGAGGGCGGCAACTTTTTTTTTAGGGTTGGCCATTTTTACTTGGAGGGCGGGTCACCCTCTAAAACCACTGTTAAGAACGCTGGGATCTAGTACAAAAAGAAGCAAAGTATAGCACCATTTTGCAACAGCCCTTCGAGAGAGTAAACAAATAAAAAGGGAGGGGCAACCCCCTCCCCAGGACGGCGGTCAAGAACGTGGACGATGAGTCGACTTTTTCCCCAACCGAAAAACTGGCTACGTCCCTGCTAAGTTAGAAGATAGGCCGGTCATATAGCTCAACGTTACTCGTTAGGCTCTGGCTGTGAATGGTAATGATGTGCATGCATATCACTGCTATCTGCCTAAGCTTAGACCTAACCCTAACGCGACTGCGTAATGTTGGACACCCATATTTTATGTAAAAACACCAGAATATTTTCATTTACCCGCCCTGTAATACTGCAGTGTGATATCCTCGTTAAAAGAAGTTAATTGCGCAAAATTCTGCCAAATTGTCTTTCCGACGTTTCACCTTTTTCAGGACTGATGTGGCGTGTGTGGCGACATGAATTCACTTGTCCAATAAAAAAGGCCTGTGGAATGACTCAGTATAGTATTACGCAATATGTCAACAAGCTTGCGTAACACCTCATCAAAAACGACCCAACTGTTGGGTAATACGTCAGTGACCCATGTGCTGGGTCACTCAAAATGACCCAGGTGTTATGACAGTGTATAAATAGAAGATTGTACATGCTTACTCACGTAAGCATGCCCATCATTTGAATGGACAGTCAGTACTAGTAAAAACCGCGCCTACACTGTATACTGTTCACTTACGTTGCTATCGTGATTAATAAGCACTCACCGCGTACCGGGGCATCATTCACAGTGTGGTCGTATCAGGGGCGTAGCAAAGGTGTAATCTTTGGGGGTGTAGAGATCATAATTTGCCGACAGATCTGGCGAAGCGTAAAACGAACGCGAAGGGCGAACCTGGGTGGGGTCTAAGGGCGCGCCTTAGAACCCCTGTGGGGTCCAGGGATAAAGCCTCGGTGGGGTCCAGGGGGGAGAAGCCCCCGGAAGCTATGAGGTTTGAGCATATTTCTTGGTAAAAAATTAAGTCCCAGGATAGGTAAATTTTGGTTCATGATACATTAATCAATGCAAAGATTCCTAATAATTTTGATGTGTTAGACAATTCCTCCCGTCATGCCACTATACTTAAGGAGCTAAACCTGAAGTTCAGAATTGAGCACTATGCGTTCAGCATTTGAACACTAGACTCGTCAGGCGTTCAAAGACGATAAATGTTCAAATAGAAGTCATTGAAAAATGGAGAAAAGTGTCTAGAATCTTACCATTAGCGTTCAAAATATTCTTCGAACGCCAAGATGCATTCCAGTTGCCTGCCCAGTATTTCTTTTAAGGGGAGCTAGGCAGTACGTTGTGTGATCGCCGGCCTGGGGGAGGGGTATAAGAAAAATTTTGGGAATTTTTGGAATTTGAAAAGTGCCTAGAGCGCAAATGGTGCAATATTTGAGTGTATTTCTGCCCTAATGAGGAACCAAAAAAACTTGGTGACAAATATTTCACTACATAAAAAAATTGCGCTGAAGACGTAATTCACGGAATCAGTCTACTTTCTGAACTTCGAGATGGAAGTAGGGTAGTAGGCCTCGAAGGTTAAAATAAAGGCTTGTGAATAAGGAAGTCATGTCGCAATTAAAGCAGAAAAATATGATGTGTTAACAGCAAAATTAATCAAGTGAGGCTGATTCTGTCAAAATATACACCCGCGTAGAATTTAGTTGTCAGATTTTTTGTGCGACATTTGTCGCTGTTAAGGCGACATTGTCGCACAAATAAGGCTGGCTAAAACACTGGTCGTATGACCCGAAATAGCGCGCCTATCGCAAGCCTTAAATTCTCTGTCTTCCCTCAAGTTGCCGACGGACTCGGTCACTCGTCCAATTACACCGTCGGTCGTTGATACGGCCATCACATGCATCGTGAGTTTGCCAACGGGCCTTCAACTTGAATGGGCCAATTAAATGAAGAGCCGAAAAT
Organism: Holothuria glaberrima; assembly: GCA_009936505.3. Classification (NCBI taxonomy): domain Eukaryota; kingdom Metazoa; phylum Echinodermata; class Holothuroidea; order Aspidochirotida; family Holothuriidae; genus Holothuria; species Holothuria glaberrima. The sequence continues at coordinate 11,936 of WURT03230928.1, read as the reverse complement.
CGAAATAGCCGATAACAGACTGGCCGCGCGTTCCCGTTCTCTCCTCTTTTTTCTTTCCATTCTCCGTCTTCCCTTTCTCTCCCTTCCTTCCCCTTTCCTTTCTTTTCTTCCCTCTTCTTTTCCTTCTCCCCTCTTTTCCTTCCCCTCTCCCCTTTTTGTCGACAGACCGAAAATTTGCCGACGGCGACCAAATATTGGGGGGTGTGACACCCCCACACCCCCCTCGTTGCGGCCCTGGGTCATATGCCTTACCAAAAGAATACGATGGACCACTCCTTAGGGTTTTGTTGGTAGTAGTAGTAGTAGTGCGCTTCAAGTATTCAACTTGAAGATAAATACACTGACCCGTGTATTCTGCTCGTGTGTCACTCGCAGTCACAACTAGTAATGCTCGAGACGGTAGTATTAGTTGTACGACTATTGGGAACTACTTTCGATGCGCCCTCTACTTGTCTTCAACTTTCTGTCCGATACTACGGTTTTGCACATTTGTTCAGACTTGTTCGAGCAGTTTTCCTTTGGAAAAACGGAGGGCCAATCAAATCCATGAAATCCACTCGCACCTATCACGAATATTCATATTTTAGTAAAACATAAGTTACAGATAGACCGACACTAACAAGTTAATAACACCAGTCACGGAACGGATATTCAATACCAGAAAAAGTAACAATGTGAACACAAGACGAGCCCTCCAAAAAGTGTTACAAATGGCTGCACTGGCATTAAAAAAGAGCGCGTCATAGGTTCCCGTGTGCTGTTTTTTTTTTTTTTTTTTTTCTTGCGCAGTAAGGAGTAGCTTTTTTTCCTTTCCTGGGTTTGAATCTCCTGTTGTTTCTTATAACGCTGTCAAGGCAGCTATTGTGAGCGAAGGTTGTTTGGCAGAGGGATCGGCAACTTCACACAGAAAAGCAGCTACAGTTTACGAGAGCAATTATCTCTGGTATCAGCTGGGGGGTAACAAAATTGTTCTCTGAATTCCAATTTTGTTGTGTCAAGACGTCCACTCCCTCAGATTATGGGAGTACTACCTCCATGCTCAGATCTGGGGTCGAAGTATCTGCTGTTGTATCTTGGTAACTGAGTATCTTAGTCAATGTCGCGAATCTGTCTACTGCGTGTGGCCCCATATTTTGTCTATACATTGGAAGAGTCTTGTATGTAGCCGCCACTCCTGTGCTAGGTTCAACCTTGAAAGACTGTTCTCTTCTATGTTGTCTTTTCCGGCCAAACGCTTCACGGATATGTGAGTGTTGTTGCGGAATGATACCATTGACCAAATTGTCTTTGCGATATCCGACAAGTCTTTCACGGGCCTAAAGAGGTCATTCAGGTACTCTACTGTAGAAATATTGTCGGATATACTGATTTTCCTTTTATTATTTGGCAAAAAGGAATGCACTGCTAGGAGCACTGCATACATTTCATGGTAGTTCGAGGGCATGCTGTGAAGCTTTTTGTTCCAGAAACCCGCAGCTTATTTGTCTTGTACCCATGCCCCCACCCTGTCGAGTACGCGTCTGTGTAGACTTGTAGTTGTACCGGCCGTTTGCAAAGAGATCGGTTGTTCCAATTGCTAATAGCTTCCAACCACCATTTGAGGTTCTTTCTTGCCGAATGACCAGTTCTTAACGTATCCCCGGCTATGACTTTTTCGTCGCTAAGACACGATATAATTCGAAGCAACAGTTTTGCTGGCAGGATAACTTCTGCCCCTGCCACACACACACTGAACCGGTGCCCAACAATAATAGTGTCTTTTCTTCTGAAAACTTAAATATGTTTGGTGTTCCTCGGCTACTGTAACATGACAGAAACCATTTTTAAGGTCCAATGCTACCAACAGATCATTCTCCAAAACGATTCGTAGAGCTAACATTGTCAGTTTTTTTTTTTTTTTTTTTTTTTTTTAGTGGTAAATCTCTTTGGTTTAACAAAACGATTAATAACTCTTAAATCGATTTTCAGTCGCCACTGATTTTTCTTTTTTGGGTACCACATTCAAGGGGGAAACTACCAGTGGTTTTGTTGTACACTTTTTAACGATACCATCTTTACCAAGTTGAGAAAGTTCCCTGTCTAAAAAACAGCTTGATCTGCAGAAAATCTTCTGTTTGATAACTTTATGGGTTCCCTACCAGTTGGCGGAATATGTTCCTTCCCTGTTGTCTGCGACCTCTATAACTTGATTCACGGTTATTGTAGTACCCTCTAGGCCTACTAGTAGCCTACCCCTAAAAACTCAGTACGGTGACCAGAACGTGCACCTGATTTTTGCCCCTGACTAATGGCTGCTAATTTCGCTGCTACTTTCAGGTGCGCAACTCCTTCCTGTGTAAAGCACGACGTATTTTTCTGCAGTGTGCAGAATACTTACGCCATCTCCTGGTCGAACTGAGCGGCTACCGGTACCGCCTGATATTCTTTCTGGTTACTGTCTATGTGATCCTTGAGCACTGTTGTGATTTGGTCTACAAACAATGGGTTAATCTCCCCCGTCCTTTTGAGATCTGCATGGCATAGTTTTGTGGTCTTAAGGGCTGTTTCGACATACCTGCTTGATTTTGTCAGTCGGAAATACAGTGATCGTTCAGTTTTGTTGGCGTTGTCAACCGGGCATGGCCCTCCACTTAGTATCAGCTATTATCAAGTGTTACTCGTGACGAGGAGTATATAATGCCTTGGTACTCTTTCTGTATCTCAAAGAGTGCCGAAGTCTTTGCTTTTTCAGTATAACACTCAGTGTTTGATGCTGGTGATTTGTCTGACCATGGAGCTATTACGAATAGCTCCATGGTCTGACTGACCTCACCTTGATTGTTATTAATACTAGAGTTAACGTTATTTACGGACGCCGCACTGCCAGTACTAGTAGCCTGTGGCTGTTGATCTGTGCTTTCTCCTAACGCTGGGCTTGCTGTTAGGCTTGGACCTGTCGTCTGCACTTCAGATGAGTCTTTATTATCCTCCGTTGTCACCTCTCTAACGTTGTTCTTCACTTTCCTCTCTAGAACTGCCAGACGTGTTTGTTTCTCAGTCACTAAACTTATGATACTTGCATCGTCCCTATTTTTCGACATTTCAGAAGATTTTTACGGTTGAAACCGGGTGGGGTGGCGATTATTTGCGCAAGGTAAACACAAGACCAGGGTTGCCAGATGAAAAGAAAGCTATGGCGCCAAATAACATCTAAAAAGTGCCAAATATAAGCAAAAAGCGCCAAAAACACATTTTTTAGCCGCCAAAAGCAAAGCGCCATACAAAATTGTTCAAATACTAATGCTCACATTACAAAAAAATGTATTTCCGCTCACTGTCATATACGAAAGAACCATTTTCTTACGAGGCTACTTGATTTCAAACATAAAAAATGGGCAGCCAGTAAGCAAAAAAGATGTCCAATTGCATGTAACAGTGTCTACATTCTGCCCAAGTTCAGTCACCCTTGCTGACCACGATTTGGGGACAAGAACAAAGGAAAGAGTCTAAGGAGCGACTTCGCTGGAAAAACATCTCAGTGCTAATACGGACTTAACCTAAACTTGCCGTCATTCATTAACTACTCTCCCGAAACTTTCTATACCAGCCTGCTGTTTGATGTTCCACCATAGCCTGCAGCTGCATATTGCCTGAAAACCTGACTTGGTGAACCTCTCCATCATTTCTGCAAATTCATTCCCTTATCCATCCTCATCATCCAGTTGGGACTTCAAATTCCTTGCCAGAGATCTATGATACATTCTATGATCCGCACCCTAGCTTGTGCATTGTTTTAAAGACTCTCAACGTCAAGGTGCTCTCTTGTATTCTATCAAGTGGCCACGCATTGTTGCACCTCTTTTCCCGTATTCCTGGATTTCTTCTGGTGTCCGACGCTCAAGTATAATTTGTAGGGAAATCGTGAAGTTTGATCATCCCGAACCCGGCAATCTTTGAAAGCCCAAGATCTCACGCCAGAAGCTAGCGTCTGTGAACTTTATGCCGAGCTCGGTACGTGGTGAGTGTAGCTACACGTCATTTTACATACCGGTATGTTAGGCTTTAGTTAAACTCTAAGTTTATTAATCGGGCCCAGTAAGTTCTTAAGTTGTACATCCTAAGTGTTATTAATGTGAGTATTCACATCAACTAGTTTAGTAGTGTTAATTATACTTGTTTTTAATCATAACTCAATCTGTTGTGTCCTTTCTTTATTCAAATTTGTTTCACTTCGTAACATATATATATACATATATATATATATATATATATATCAGTGGCGTTCTCATGGGGGGGGGGGCAGTTGTCTCAAAACAATAGCAAGAAATGATGAAGCCCTGGTCTAATTTGGTCAACGCATAGTGTAAGCGCATACATATACTATCAACATATACGTACAAACATTGGCTGCGATCCGGGGGGATGGGGGTATATCCCACATGAAATTGGATGGGGGATACTGTACACTATATCCCCCATGAAATTAACCAGGCAGATCCGGAAATCAGAAAACTTTACCTTTTTCTAGACTTTTTACAATAAGCCTATTTAATTTTTTTAGGAAATACTTATGACAGTTGTCATAGTATCACCTTGCAAAACCTGGAAAGGGCCATTTCCAGTGATATGGGGGTATTTTTTGCAAACTTTTCTACGCTCCGCGCTAACTGATCGTGACGCTCCGCTTAGATAGTGCCACTGACTATTCCCGGAAATCAGAAAACGTTACCTTTTTTCTAGACTTTTTACAATAGGCCTATTTAATTTTTTTAGAAATACTTATGACAGTTGTCATAGTATCACCTTGCAAAACCTGGAAAGGGCCATTTCCAGTGATATGGGGGTATTTTTTGCAAACTTTTCTACGCTCCGCGCTAACTGATCGTGACGCTCCGCTTAGATAGTGCCACTGACTATTCCCGGAAATCAGAAAACGTTACCTTTTTTCTAGACTTTTTACAATAGGCCTATTTAATTTTTTTAGGGAATACTTATAACAGTTGTCATAGTATCACCTTGCAAAACCTGGAAAGGGCCATTTCCAGTGGTCTGGGGGTATTTTTTGCAAACTTTTCTACGCTCCGCGCCAACTAATCGTGGCGCTCCGCTTAGATAGTGCCATTATTTCCGGAAATCACTGAGAACACTTTACCTTTTTCTAGACTTTTTACAATAGCTCTTATTAGGAAATACTTCTCTCAGTCGTCCTGGTATCACGTTGTAAACCCTGAAAAGGGCCATTTTCAGTGATCTGGGGGTATTTTTTGCAAACTTTTCTACGCTCCGCGCCAACTGATCGTGGCGCTCCGCTTAGTTAGTACCACTGACTAGATCCGGAAATCAGAACACTTAACCTTTTTCTAGACTTTCTTACAATATGCCTATTTTTTAGGAAATACTTGTTGTCACTGTGTCACGTTGCAAAGCCTGGAAAGGGCCATTTCCGGTAATCTGGAGGTATTTTTGACCAAAAATTTCTCCGCTTAGATAGTGTCACTGACAATATCCCCCACTTTCAAAGACGGATCGCCACCCATGCATACCAAGCGTCGGGAGAAACATATTCAAATGTGTATTTTGCTTGCCTCCCTTGAGAAATGCCTTGCCCCCTAACAAAGAAAGTCTGGCTACGCCACTGAGATATACACACACATATATATATATATATATATATAGGTAGATTGACGTAGCGACTTTATATGAATGAGTCAGTCAACGCTCAGTTTTCCATTCATTTCTAACACCCTCTTTTAGTATAAGGCAAGTGCCTATGTTTGAGGAAAATGGCCTAAGGTCTTTGACTGACTCATATATATATATATATATATATATATATATATTTCACTTACTCCAAACTTAGTGGGAGAAAAATTGTGGAAACCCCAAAAAGTTTGTTTCACCTCAACGGTTTTACACCCTTTTTATATAAGAAACGTCCTTTTAACTACACACTTTCTATGCAATCACTTCTGTGTTTACGAATTTACGGATACGTATCTGTTCACACCTACGGATGGCAGGCCATTGAAATGTCGTATATATATATATATATATCGTGATCCTATAATGGGCTAGTCTAACGCAATAAACTTGTCGAATATATATTATATATTATCACTGTGTAAAAGAGACATTCTCATACAATTTAAGGCCAAACCCCCTTTGGGGTGAGGAAAGTTGTTTAGGATAAGACAGAAAAAAGTAAGTCATCCCCATGTGGTATTTCAGGATGCTTGCTCTCATGGTGTTAATAGCATAAACAGATTATTTTTTATGCATAAGCTATGGCCAATATGATAAAAAAATGCATGGAACAATCGGTTCCTGCATAACATATCTCACGTAAAACGTAACTAACAAATTACTGTTCCTTTCATCAATATAAAATATTTGAGCTTTAGGCATATTATTAACAAAGAAAACAGCGAATTACTCCCCCACACCTCATCCCACACGCCCCCACGCTCTCTTGTTTCTTATTCCTTATCTCCCTTTACTGTCGATCATCCCAAGGAACTAACTTCCTACAACATTAATTAGAAACCAATTTTAACTAAATGTTTTTATACGTGCAAAAAGTAAGCATTCAACAAGATTATGGCAACAATTAACTCCCCCCACCTTCAGTAGTTACTTCATTCAGTGAAATACATTTGTCAGCACTCTTAAATGATATGTTTTACGAAAAAGGGCAATTAAAATAAGATAAATAATTGGTGTAACGCCTCAATTCCCACGCCTCCAAAATTGTTCATATCATTTAATGTTTCTGGGTGCTCTACAATTCTTTATTCGCACATTCAAAGATGCGTACCTGTGCCTTGAGCATAACGTGCTTTTGGAAACTACAGCGTTGGTCATTCAGCGATCATAGCTGTATCTCTTAAGGCTGGTTGTAAAGTTTGTTGACATAACGTGCGTAATGCACGTATTTCTTTGAAGATCATAGACTGTACATCAAGAAGTGTGTTTGTTGGCTGCATAATACCTTTCAGGGTCTGTAAAAGTAGTGTCAGTCAGTTTGGATAACCAGGAGAACGCTGGCAAAATTAATCAAGAATCATTCATGTTTACAAACACATGAGTCACGTCTGGTTTGCAAAATAAAAATGGTAAGGTGTGCTAACACTGTCTTTACAATGAAAAGTAGATTCTAAAGCGCGGGTCACACTACAGCGATTTCGGATCGGATTACGATCCGAACTTTTTGAGTTTTAGTTAGAATCTTCTCCATCTCTGGTCGGAGAGAACCAAAAATATGCCACTCTGTGTAAATTAATTTGTTTCAGAAAACTATGTAAACGAAATGTAACGTAATTATTTCGTGACGTCACATCCACAGAAAGCTAGCTAGCTTATATCGGACTACTCGTGTCTGATAAAAGTTGTCCGTCGATGTGACGTCACGAAATAATTAGTATACATTTCTTTTTCATAGTCATGTGATACAAATCATATATTTACACAAAGTGGCAAATATTTGGTTCTTTCCGACCAGAGATGGAGAAGATTTTAAACTAAAACTCAAAAAAATCGGACCGTAATAAGATCCGAAATCGCTGTAGTGTGATCCGCGCTTAATTCTTCTACTTTCTGCGTGCAACCGCGCAAGCGTTTACACGCGCAACACCTAACATACACGCATGTGTTCTTGCGCATGTTCTATGCCAACCGATGCCAACCAGTGACGAAACTGTGAATAGTCTCATTCAAAAGAGGTAATGTTGTTGAACATCATGTTCAGATTTCTTGGTCATAGTTGGTCAAACCTTGGAAAACAGTATTCATAAATAAATTTAAGAGGTACGACAGAGGTAATGTTTTGTTCTCAAAAAATGTCAAGAGATTTACCTTCAGGGGGGCGTAACCTATTGTGTAAGGGGACCCCTCTCTGGTCAGTTGTTAATTTAGTTGTGGGCCGAGACTATAATGTAACGCTGTAATGGCAATTTTCGGGGAGCTAAAACTAAAAATACTGGGGGCCCGTAACCTATAGATTGTCTCGATTACTGGGTAAATCCGGCAAAGGGCAATTGGTCTAAGACACATTGTTAAAGTAAACGTGCGCCTTTAGGGCTAGTTTGTGTTTCGGAGGATGACGAAATACCTCTAGAATCAGGAAAAGGCCTTCTTTTTCAAGAAACTTATACTTTGCTTCTCCCTGAACTTTATACGACACTTGTTTACAATGACGCACAAAGCGGGCCGAAAAATGTTAGTGACCATTTTGATCCCCATGTGCAATTAGGTTTCTAAGTAGTGTATGCAGGCAGGATGGTGTGAGTCATGACCAACACAATTAATTGTTAGTGGCCCCAGGCGCGTAGCCAGGAATTTTTCAAGGACAGAGCGAAGTCTGTAGGCAAACTAAGCGTAGCATCAACATAGTCTGGTGCGAAGTGTTCAAGAAAATTTTGGCCGGAAACGCCTCCCAAATCGTTAGAAATGGCACTTCCCAGGATTTGTAACTTGCATCTAAACATTTTTCTACTTTGAAACACTAGCGATAAAATATTCATTAAAAAATACAACCAGAAAGCCAAAAGTCATTGTGATTCCTTGCCGTGGAAAATGTTGAGTTTTTCTCAGATAACCTTTGACCTGTCTTTTGTGTAATGATACGTAAACAGACACCTTGTATCAAGGTGTTTGCAATTTTTCCTCTGGTGACCTAAGGTTAACTTTTACTGCCGGAAACCCCAGATAACCATTTTGGGAATTCTTAAGAAATTTTGCTTTTTGACCTCTGGTGATCTCAGTTGACAATCTTGGGAATTCAAGGGAAATTTTGCTTTTGGACCGCTGGTGATCCAATGGGATGATCTTGGGAATCTTGGGAAATTTTGCTTTTTGACCTCTGGTGACTCCAGATGACCTTTGACCTCCACCCAAGATAAAAAGGACATTTGGTCAACTTTGACCTTTGGAGACCCCAGATGACCATCTTGGGAATTGTTGGGAAATTTTGCTTTTGACCTCTGGTAACCCCAAATGTCAATCTTGGGAATTTTTGGGATATTTGCATTTTGATCTCTGGTGACCCCAGATGACCTTTGACCTTCACCAAAAATTGAAAGGCTTCTTCCTCTCAACATGACAAATCTTATACCACATATGAAAAGTGTCTGTCATTGCTTTCTTAGGATGAGTTTACAAAATTTGGGGTTTTGGACCTCCGGTGACCTCAAATGACCATTGACCTCAACCATAAACAATAGAGTTCTTCCTCATAACATGAAAAATGTATATATCAAATATGAAAACTGTCTGTCATTGCTATCTCGAAATACCGTGTTTACAAACCATTTACCAGTTACAAGGTTTTCACACTTTAACTTCCGGTGACCTCAGATGAGCTTGGAGCTCCAAAAGCAATAGGATCCTTTCTCTAAACATCAAAAATCTACACTTCAAATATGAAAAGTGTCAGCCATTGCTATCTTGAGATATCATGTTTACAAGGTTTTCGCAGTCAACGTTCCAGTGACCTCAAATGACCTTTGAACTCCACCTTTAACACATTCGGTTCTTCCCCTCAACATGAAAAATTTATATACCAAATATGCAAAGTGTCGGTCATTGCTATCTTGAGATATCTTGTTACAAACCATTTACAAGGTTTTCACACTTTAACTTCCGTTGACTTCAGATGACCTTTGACCTCCACCAAAAAAGATGGGGTTCCTTCTCTTTAACATGAAAAACCCATATACCAACTTTAAAAACTGTCGGTCATTGCTATCTTGAGATATCATGGTTACAAGGTTTTCAGATTTTTTGACTCCGGTGGCCTCAAATGACCTTTGATCTCCACCAAAAACACAACAGGGTTCCTTCTCTTATCATGAAACATCTATACACCAAATATGAAAAGCGTCTGTCGTTGCTATCTTGAGATATCGTGTTATAAACCATTTACAAGGTTTTCACAGTTTAACCTCCGGTGACCTCAGATGACTTTTGACCTGAACCAAAAACAATAGGTTTCTTTCTCTTAACATGACAAATCTATATACCAAATATGAAAACTGTCGGTCATTGTTATCATGAGATATCGTGTTTACAAGTAAAGTGTCACATACATAAACACAACAAAACCATCGCATAGATTCCTTGCCTGCCTCAATGTCGGCAAGGAATCAAAAAGCTATCGACCCCTGCATCCCTCAGCCTCACCCCCTCCCATACTTACCTTACGCCACTGTGGTAAGAGGGCTGCCATCATTGTGTTGGTGTGGGCAAAGCTCTCAAAGGAAATATTATTTTAGATCTAATTTTTAAGAAATTTTTGTTAGTGGTTTACTGTACTTGGCGACTTGTAACGGGTACTTCGAAAGACGGTCACATTTCACCTATCCTTTATAATTTGCATTGGCTTCCTGTCAATCAACGAATTAATTTTAAGATTTTGATTCTTACTTTTTAATGTATTTACCATCTTGCCTCATTTTATCTCAGTGATTTGATCTCTGTTAATTCTCCCTCACGCACATTAAGCTCTACTTCTCAGTTTCTTCTTACTGCCAAAAAAGTCAAAACTTCAAATTTCGGCACTAGAAACTTCAGTTATGCAGCTCTTATGGAATTTCTTGCCATCTAATATCAGAAAAACTACAAACTTTAATTCTTTCAAAAGTAAACTTAAGACTCATCTTTTTCGTTCTGCGTATTCTTAACATTTTATCATTTAGCTTGTTTTACATTTCGTTTATTTTGTACTTTTTAATGTAAAGCGCATTTGAATATGTTTATAGTATTTGGGCTATATAAGAACTTTTTAATAATAATAATAACTTCATTTTATATTACAACCAATAAGCCAAAAGGCATTGTGATTCCTTGCCGTAGGAAATGTTGAGACTTTTTCAGATAACATATGACATGTCTTTTGTGTAATAATGATATGTAATCAGACACCTTGTACAAGAGGTTTTTGCAATTTTTCCTCTGGTGATCTCATGTCAACTTTGACCTCTGGAGACCAAAGATAACCATCTTGGGAATTCTTGAGGAATTTTGCCTTTTGACCTCTGATGACCCCAGATGATGATCTTGGGAGTTCTTGGGAAATTTTGCTTTTTGATCGCTGGTGGTGCCATGGAATGACCTTGGGAATTCTTGGGAAATTTTGCTTTTTGACCTCTGGTGACCCCAGATAATGATCTTGGGAATTCTTGGGAATTTTTGCTTTTTAACCTCTGGTGACCCAAGATGGTGATCTTGTTAATTCTTCGGGAATTTTGCTTTTTGACCGCTGGTGACCCCAGATGATGATCTTGGGAATTCTTGGGAAATTTTGCTTTTTAATATTGCTCTGATCCCGTTCCTTGTCCTTCATATTTTTACTGTTATATTTCATCTCATTTTCTTCGAAAGTACTACAAACAGTGGAGAAAGTCCCCAAAATTTTCTTTTCAAATAAGAGGCAGCTCATTTCAGGCTTTGTCAAAAGTCAGTGAGCCACTACTGGAAAAAGGCTGTGGCCGGCCCGACTTAAACCAATTGGTTAGAAACTGAGCCGTAAAACCTCATCTAATTAACTAACTAACTTGTCAAAAGTCAATAGCCGATTATCTTATTTCAAGACGGAATTGAAAATACCCCATTGTGATCGTCAGAATCTCGACTACGCGTTCACCAGCTCTGCGCGTCAACAGAATGTCTGCCAGGCAGACATTGTGTCACAGTAGTTAAAAGCAGTATTAATCTCAGAGGCCGAGCATCGCAGAAACAAGGTAATGATATTTCAAATAACCAAAATGCTGGCTTTGGGTTTGGGGGTGATTACTTAGTGTGGCTGATTGAAGTTTCGGAATTCCGCAGCTCTAATTTTCTGTCTTTAATGTGGAACTGTCTTGTATATTTGTCTAATATGTAATGCCTAAAGGCCTGTATACACGAGCAACATTTGTAAAACATTCTCAAAACACTTCACTTGCAACAAACCCAAAACACGC
>WURT03230818.1:12911-26486 GCA_009936505.3 Holothuria glaberrima | reverse complement strand
GGTTTTCAGCTGAAAACAAATCTTGAGTACTATAAATACGGAACGTAATGTTTGCGTATAATGAGCGTCATTAATAGGTGGAATCAAAAGCTTGCATCAAACGAAAAAAAATTAGCATCTCGCCTGTCACCCTGTCCATCATTTCCCAAGGGTGCCGGCAAGTGTGGGTGAGACTTTTGCCTCTGGAAGCCATTGACACAATCTCAAGTGTTTGATAATTTTTGACACAAGTGACATTTTTTTCGCCATGCGCGCCGGGCCTGAACACTTGGCTGAAGTATTTTACCATTCAGTGTGCGATTGGATCTGCACGAAGAAAATTAGCTGACAAACTAAGACAAGAGGCCTTTTCCTGAGTTCCTTTTACTCTTGTGAGGCAGGCTAAAAGAGGAAATGAAACTTAGATGAAATGTTGCGATTGATAGTTCACAAAAATTTTAATCAAAGCCCATGAATCTCCAACATTGACACTAAAGTGTATGAACAGTAATTCAGAATGACCCCGTATTAAATTGAGGCCACTTAACTGAAAAAAGTTATTTCCTTCGACAAGAATCCCGGAGAGGACATTCTGGTTACTTAATTGCCGAAGTTGATAGGCGTTTTTTATTGCTTATAAGATTGATGGACCCCCCCCCCAAAAAAAAAAAAACCCTTGATAAGGAATGTATGATTTGGGCAAAGCAGTGCTAGTTTGGCCTAATTTTTTCATAGATTTCTGGACGAAATTTACAGATCCGAACTTGATGTAACAAGACATGTGTATCTAGAAATTATAAGAAACCAGGTGAAATTCTTTTAAAAGCGACACGAGGAGACCATAACGTAATATCATCATTTTTTCGACGGCTGGTAGTTATGGCTACATATCAAACATTCCCAAAGATACATCCAGGGAGTTGCTGATACATCTAGATGCAAGGTAGTGCGAACCGATTGTCATATCAAACAATCTCTTTTATGTTTTACAGATGGTAACAGAAGAAGACAAGACAAAGATTATCGTCGCAACCGTCCAATTTTCAAAGGAAGGACAAGTACAAGTATTCAGTCTTCTTCTCTTAAGTCTGGGACTCAAGGGATGGGCCCAGGTGCCAGTTGCTCATCAAAAATCACCCCTAGAAATTATTTCAGAAAATATTGTCTACTATTGTCTCACTGCATCTTAACATATACCTCTCCCCTAAGTTATCTCATTCCTTCTTTTAAGACCTTGCTTGGCTACGGACCAGTCTTTTATCACCAGGTGGATTCAAACAGCCGGGTTAGCAGATAACCAGCTTTGAGTGTCTAAGATCCCAACTCTTAACGAGTCACGCCATATGTAGTCCAAGCCAGTAGCGAAGGAGAGAAGAAGGCCAAGCCCCCTAGAAAATTTTCACCCACTAGAAAATTTCAAATTGGTATTGCCTTAACACAATTTTAAATAACTCATCCCAAGCCCGTGGCTAGACACACTACTGAAGGACGAGAAATGGCTTCCAGGGGGGCGAAAAATGTTTCATGGGGCCAAATGTATTAAGTCAATGGCAACTTGAAACTTTCTAGGGGTGAAAAATTTTCAGGGGTGCTCCTTGGCCCCCTTGGCTACGGCCTAACTCACCTCCTTAACAAAATTCTCCCCCTGCAAGCCCTTCGCCCTCTTTAAGTAACTTGTCTGGCTACGGACCTTATGTGGTCCAGACGGTCTGTACAATCTTTTCTTCCTTGAATTATTGTGTGTTATGTCAATGGAAACAAGAGCAATGCTGTTACTTCAACTCGGCTTTTCTTGTTTGAAGCTGTTTTATTCAGAATGCCCACTAATCTGTTAAAATGATGTCCATTATGATTCTCAAAATATGTTTATCATGCCGTACGTTGAGGAAGCAGCAATATCTCTGTAATCACATCTATACAGTGGCGTATGCAGGATTTCTCTCAAAGGGGGGAGGGCATACTGTATGATGTGTAATCGCCGGCCTGGGGAGGTGTAAGGGGAGGGGGTGTCCTTTAGGATCTAAAAACAAAACAAAATTGGCATCCGTGAGGGGGGCATGGCCCAATGCCCCTCCGCCTGCGTACGCCACTGCATCTATACACGAATGAGACTACGTTTGAGAAGTCATTTAAAGAAAAATAGAAACGAAAAAAGTGAGCATTTAGAATGAGCAGGGGAAATCTGGAGTAGCCTACCTTGTGAAAAAACCGTTTGATAGAAAACAAAATTTTACAATGCATCTATTGTTTAATCTAAAACGCAAAAATCCAGCAACTAACGAAATGTTGAGCCGCAGGTTTTGTGTTTCTGATTTCAGATATTTTTTACGATTTCCACTCTCCTGAACACGTTTCAAAAAAGTGCAATCACATATAGAAGTAAACATTGTGATCAGAAATTGTAGGCCTTAAAAGGCAGTGCCTGCTCAACCAGACCCCTCAAAAACCCCAAAACAAACATGCACTGCTTGGAGAGAAAGAAAACTGAATAAAAATGAAAAAGTCATGTCTTAGTTTCTTTTGGATTCATTTACAATATTGGAAAAAAATTGATTTGGGAAGGATGTCAACGCTCACTAGCCACTGAGCAGGCGTAACAGTTTGGGTTTTTATATGGTTCTTTGAATGTTACTAAAGTTGTTTGACAGGAATTAATTTCGAGAGAAATACCAATGATGGATGCTCTAGAAGGGGGTAGAAAAAAAGAATATTTAAAAACAATATTGCAAAAGTAACTCTGCTTTGCCTGGGGTAGGAGATTGTTGGCCTTCACATTTCAGCAGTTGGAGGACGTACCCCCTGTCTAGGATTGACGCGCGTGTAGACCCAGACATGGTTAAAGAATATGTGGCATCAACCAATTCACAGAGCCTCACTACCAGCTCCCTGACCAAACATTTTTAAAATGGCCCAGAGTTCTAAATATTGTTGATGACTGTAATATAGCTTCACTCTAGTTGTTCAACGAAAACTTGTACAGTCAGTTGTTCGCAATTAAGCTCACACTGGCACATGGTCTGTGTTTGTCAATATATATGGCCTCGAGCAATTAAACTCAGTGCAGGCTAGAAATTATACCTCTGTCTTGAAGGTGTACTAGACAGGTGTTCTCTGCTAAATTGGAGAAGGGGTGAGATTGGAGAGCCTTTAAGTACCTTACAAGTGTGTAGGCTTACACTCTAAACACGTCCGATTCAAATTGAACCAAAAACGGATCAAATAGGCATTGAACCGAATACGATTAAAAATTGACTATTTTCGGTTCAAAATTAACCACTTTTGGTTCACAGTGAGCCCCTTCTAGTCAACAGAACAGATTTCTGTTCAGTGCCCATTTCATCAGTATCTGTTCAAATTTACACCGGACGCTTTTAGAGTGAGCTAACATAATAACAATCTTCAACGCGTTAATACCGCAAACGGTAATTTTAAATTTTCTCTATCCACTCTACAAAATCGATCGCTTTATTCAACAGTCCACCTTATTTAATTCAATTTGTTCAATTAACATTTAAACATTTGTAGTTGCACCGACTTACTTATCACTGTTTCCGGAACTTATTACTCCTAATCCTGCTCAACTACTACCGCAATTCTGCCTCAACCCCTGCCTCGACTACCATTCAGTCTATCCAGCAAGCAGTGTGTATACCAAAATCTCTAATTGTCAGTCACCTAGTTGTTTTAAATTTTTTCCTCTGATAAAGGCTTTTCTTAATACGAATGTAAAGCCATTTACGTACCCTATCATTTACTTCATATAGGTCAAAAGTATAATCTTACTCCGCTCCAACATTTTATTTACACATTATAAAGGTCACTGTTGCAAAAATTTTCTTAAAAATGATATTTTTAATTTTCCATTCCAACACTAAATGAATAAAAGAACTGTTTTAAAACAGTAATTTGCTTTGGAGCTGGAAAGTCGAAGAGAAATGATTTACTTTGACACCCGCGGCCGCAATAACATTCTCGGAAACAACTGTTTACGCCGATTGCAACACAACCGAACTTTCCTAAATGTATTACACTGGTTTGCATTCAGCAAATTCATACCAAAATTACAGAAGGATTCAAATCATTTAAAATTGCAGATAATTACACCTGTCGACCGCAAATAACGACAAAAACTCCTACTTCAACAACACTTTTGCCAAATTTCGGCCAAGCCGGAGCAGAACTGGCTAAACGGCCGAGTTTCAAACACAGTCCTTAAAAGTGATAGGCACTCCGCAGCTGCACACGATGGCAATAGCTCACCTGACTACATGAGCTGGACATTACTATTCTTAATCGATTCCGATAATTTTAGATACACTGGTTCGATTCTTGTGCTCACTACAATACTGCCAGGACCGATCCCCCACCTACCCCCGCTAAACACGCTGGCCGTCTATGACCGGAAGTAATGCCAGAGAATTGCTATTTCTCAAGAACAAACTCTCTGCTTCTACTTAAGCACAAACTGGACATCTGCATTAGATAGCTGAAGTTCAACAGAAAGTTAACACGATATTGCTTCTACATAATACCACAATGCTATAACTGAACATATTGGCAGCCCGCC
The DNA here is from genome assembly GCA_009936505.3 of Holothuria glaberrima. Lineage (NCBI taxonomy): Eukaryota > Metazoa > Echinodermata > Holothuroidea > Aspidochirotida > Holothuriidae > Holothuria > Holothuria glaberrima. The sequence goes on along the minus strand of WURT03230818.1, from coordinate 21,940 downwards.
AGTTACATTCTCGATTTAGAACCTGCATATCTTCTATAAACATATCTGAACCAAACGTAAGCCTTTCTACTCATTAAATTTAATGACTATATATATATATATATATATGACCGTTACAAGTACCACATTGCGGGTAGTTATTTGGGAGATTTCCATTGACTAGCTGCCAATTCGTTCCTTATTTATTTTAAATGTAAGACGTGTACCTACGGGTATATTTTGCTTCGTTTAATGACGAAGTCGCACACTCAGCTCGTGAAAGGAAAGAATTTCTTCTTGCGGTTTTCGAGTGCTACTTCATTGCATCTTTAGAGAATTTGTGGATAAAAAGACGTTGGCAAGCAGTATGGCAATGACAAAACTAGAAGCTATCACATTTTTGAGAGACGTTCTTGAAATATCGACGTCGTCATTACATAATTGTGAACCAAGTTTAGATCTCCTAAATTTGATCATTCAAGGCTTTCAGCACGTCATTCCCTTTCAAAGCGTGAGCTGTTGCGCTGTACCTCGCAATCAACGTCATCTTCCGTCTTGGAGTGAAATAAAACATGATCTTTTTGAAAAGCGTGGTGGTCTTTGTTATGTAATCCATGTTTTTATGAAAGAACTCTTATCTGCCATCGGTTATAATGCCTTGTATGTGTCTGCTGATTGGAAAGGGGCTGATGATCACATTGGCTTAGTAGTCCAAGATATGACCAGGCGTGGTAGCAAACACCTAGTCGAAGTTGCTAGTGCCTTTCCAGTGTTTCAGGCAATACCACTTGATTTTAAAACGGAGTCCCCGGAATACATCTTCAGTTATTTGCGGCAGAAGTTTGTGTGGACCAGCAATGGGACAGTATCTTGGTATTACGAGATTCCACCTTTTTCTGGTTGTGAAACAACATCTGATGGAAAATGGTGTAAATGTTTGACGATCTACGTCAACAAACCACGTGACTTACCATTCTTTGAACCACGTTTAACTAAATGGTTCACTGTCGAAGAAAATAACCCATTTCTTAGAGCCCCACGAGCAGTGAAATTTAAGGATGGGAAACTAGTGGCCATAAGAGACAACAAACTGTTTTTGGAAGGGACGGATAGGCAAGTGATGACGGAGCAAATCCCAAACCTGCAGCAACTTCTTAAACGGTATGATGATTTATTCCCCCAATTATCAAGACAACTGGTAAAAGATGCTGTAAAATACTCGTTTTCTTCTAGTTATACCCCTTGACTCCATTCCAACTCTCAGACAAACAAGTGTATCTATCGAGATATGGTATTGCATGATCCACTTAATAAGTTGGAGGTCAATGAATTGAAACATAGTCTAATAGTGTAAGCTCAATATGTTTGTTAAGAGGGAAGATGAAATAAATACTTTGAATAGACAGAACAAAGTTCAAGAGTACAAAAAATCCATTTTATCAACACATCTCCATTGCCTCCAGCAAGAGACAAGAAATGAGGAGGTCAAAATACCAGAGCCCTTGGAACTTTGACGAAATTTTCTCCTTCCATATTACCGCTAAACTTTTGTTTCGCACGATACCTCTAAAAAAAGGAAGAGGCGGGTTAGTTACTTGGGAACTGTAAATAACAGAGGAAAAAAAGCTATCCAGGACTTCGCAAAGTAACCAAATGCGGATAAGAGATTATCGAGAATTTGAAATTCTATATGGAGGAAATCTGAAGATTCTGTGTTAGATCAGAAGACATATTAAAGACTCGTTTGTCGTTTTACATAGTTGTGGGCTCCCAGCATGAAAACGGAAATGTTGTGTACACCAAATAGTACTTTTGGGCTCCTTCGGTAGGTTATGGGGCCCTTCTTTTGATAGCTTACTTGACACGTGATTAAGGACACGATGAACAATACATTCATGGAGTTTATCCTCTCATGCATGGGCACAAATGTTTCACCAATCTTGTATACATACTCCCAGGCTTATTTCTGTGATTCACGTTACATGCAGTCCTATAATTAAAACGGCTTGCTTTCGGTTTTGATAGGTATCTGTGGATAATAGGGCTATAATTATCCACTTATTTAACCGTTTGATTGCAAATTTTCTGCATCATTTAATTGCATTTTTAAAATGGAGTGTACAGAGGCTGGTTGTGGAATTTACTTTTTATTTTTAGGTCACCTAATTTTTAACTGCAGGTCATTATTTGCTAGTGAACCTATTTGAATTTATCACTATCAAACTTAATTATTTTGCACTATTTTTGCAATACGAGTACGAATACAGAAAATGTATTCGAGTAAAATTAAGAGTACACTTCTAAGTACAAGTATAAAATTTAAGGCTGGAGTAGTACTAAAACAACAACATACAACTTAGAAATATCTTTAAGGGAGCTGTTGGTGTTTTTCGTAATCCTATTATAAGTAAATGCTGCTATGATTTAAATATACTCAGAACTATAAATACGTCTGTATCAGGATGAGTTACCGTTGAATGGCTCTACAGAAATGAATAAAATGAATACACCTGTCGTATATGATTATTTTCAATGATATGAAAACTCTTTGCTTGCTTCAACTAAATTGTCAGATGTAAAGCACTGATAATGACTTGGGATTTGAAGCTAAATGACTATTACACACGGATAGCCATTTACCACTGTATATCAAATCTGCAGAAGCTTTTACTCTAAAAACTCGCCATGTCACTTTGAAAGCTATGGTATACTGGTGGTGCTTAGGAAGTTAGAAATAGTTCGTTTGTTGTTTCAAACCCATCGTGTTCTGAACTGAATCCCACTATTAGCCTAAGTGTTTCACATTAATTTCTATGTGAACTTAATCTCTATATGAAGAGACAATTTTGGGATACTCTGCAGTTTACTGCAATAGCATAACCAGATTGTCATATTTGGTACAGGGGTAAAGGTTGCATTGACCAAGACAGAGAGACTAATTTAGGCTATTGGAACACTGATTATTTTAGTCTCAACTTCCAAAGCCTAGCTTTTGCTCTCTTTACACCATGTCAGTCTATACACATCATTACTGGGTGAACCATTTTCCAACAACTAAAATTAATGTCAAGTTACTTATAATTGATTTGATTTTGACAACATTTATTTGAGTCTTTTTTCACTGGATTATTTACAATATCAAAGATAATAACAGCTGAGAACAGAACTGGAAAGAGACTCAGGGGGAATTTCAAAAAAGCTCCGTGGAGCTTGTGGAAAGAGCCCTCCATATCAGAACTTTACAATAGCAGAAGAGACAATGTTTACAAAAACAATGGAGAGTATAAACACAAAAACAAAACAGAGGAGAAAGAAAAAAAAGTCAGCTACGTTTACGCATCAGAAGGAGTTTGAGAATTTTTAAAATAAGTTCAAAGTGTAACAACGTTGAATGTTAAGTGGGAGGGAGTTCCAAACAGTGGGTCCAGTGAAACGAATTGTTTGTTGCGAAGATGTAAGTCTAAATGAGGGAGTAGAAAGAGAATTCATGCTACGTGTAAGGTGTGTGTGCGTGTCATGTCGAAAGTGACGAGAGGTAGGCTCTGACTTAGTCACCGATCCAAGGTAATTTTAAACATTGTAGTTCAAGACTATATCTGGATAAGATATGTTTTATGAAGGAAGTACCAAACTATCTATATGCAAGAGGCGATAATATCTAAGTAAATTGAGTGTCCTAGAAGATTGAAAGTGTAGTAATCTTCGGTATCTACAAAAGCAAGTTGCTTCTTTAAACGTTTGTTGCTGTTCGTCTTCAAAGCACATTTTAATTTGTATCTTTAAGACAGGAGATAGAGTCTGTGTTGATCATTAAAGGAAGCATTAAAATCTTACAGGAAAAAAATCAATTAAGGTCATCAAACATTTACATTCTGGACTAAGATTTCTGTATTCATGAGTACAAATCTCCGAGTACGAGTGAGAGTAGAAAGTTCTGAGCACACATACGAGTACGAGCAGAAAGTACTGAGTACAAGTAAAAAGTCAGCAGTGTGCAAGCGGCATACTTACTGCATTCTTTTAAATTAATGGCCAAATAAATTAAAACGTTGGAAAGAGATTTTTTGTACTTGAGAACATTCTAGAGTACATCTTTCCGTACGAAAAGATGGAGTGATACTCTTTTTTTCTTATTAATATTTATCTTTTCCATTTCAAAATACATTTGCCTTAAACGTTTTGAGTCTTTTTCGGTTTTAAACAATTATGTCGAAGAAAGTTATCAGAATTAAAAAAAGGAAAATTCAATTACTAAACCAGAAGGAAAAATTTATTATGGATTACAAAACTTGATTACACTAAATTCCAGCTTTTTTATTTAAAAAAGACGCCTAATGTACCACCCATGTCCTGGTCTGCTATATTTAATGTGATACATCGACATACCAAGTATGAATGATCCCTAAAGTTACGTACATGACCATTAGTAAACTTTAATGGCCTTTGACTTCTACCAAAAAACTATAAGATTCATACTATGATTATAAATACTATGATATATAGGTCTAGATCTATTATTCGTATGCTTAGAAATTTGCCCATACAAGGACTTGGGCGATTGACCAGTGGTGACGTGGTCAAAAAATCTTTAATATCCACCCATGGCCGTACGGGCCAGGGGGTGGGGGCGGCCGCCCCCATGTCAGAAACCCGAATTAATCTGGTAGATATTTTGTTTAGTCGGGCGGAAATTGGATTTTATACTCCAGACTCTGGAGTCGGGCAAAAATCACCGCCCTCCCCGAGAAAAACAGTCTCGTACGGTCATGTATCCACCAGTAACTAAAGCGTCCTTTTATCAAATGAAATGCACATGTACATGTTAAACATAAAATGTATCCATGATTTCTACCTTGAGATAACCTGTTTAATGTAAGTAACAAACCACTAGATCAAGAGATTTCCCTAACTACAAAATATTTTACTGAATAATGGAAAACCTAAACAAATTTCACGTTGCTGAAATGATATGCTCAATTTGTGATGTGAACAACCTATTATGTGCCTGTTCTAGCAATTGAGGTGAAGTACTTTTTATGCAAGAACAACAGAATCTGACGGTTTTGCCGACCATTTTTGCTCTGCATCCGTCCTCTTCTCCATGCAGGAAAGGCACTGTCTGAGTGAAGCGTCATTTAAATGAAATCAGTTATAACCAATTAAATTTGCTGAACTGATGGACGTTTTCTAAAATTTCAACTTAGTATAGGTTTTATTGTAACAAGACAGTTAGCCTACATGCTTGTACAGAATTTATTCAGTTTCAAAGTACTATGGAACTGGACCAGGAAAGGCGAGTTGAACAGATCCCAATAAGATCCTATTTAACTGGTCGAGGAAAGTCCAATGGAACTGTTCAATGAAATTAAACGGATCCGGTAAAGTTCAGTTGAAATGATCCCAGTAAAGTCCACTTGAACTGGTCCATTGAAGTGCAGTTGAAATGATCACAACAAATTCCTAATAAATAATTTCAGTACAGTCTAGTTGAGCTGATCACAATAAAGTCCAACTGAACTGGTCCAGTAGAGTCCAGTCCAGCTGATCCCAATAAAGTTCAGTTGAACTTGAACAGGTCCAAACTGGAGACCAGTTGAACATGATAAATTCCCTTTGAACTGGCTCAGTAAAGTCCACTTAAACTGATTACAATAAAGTTTAATTGAACTGGTGCAGTAAAGTCCAGTGAAAATGGTCACAATATTTAAGTCTAATTGAACTGGACCAGTACAGTTCAGTTAAAATAATTACAACAGAGTCCAATCGAACTTGTCCAGCAAAATCCAGTTGAATTGGTCCCGTACAGTAAATTTACACACTCAAACAGTTTATAACCAGATTTTCTCTTTTTTGAATTGTTTTTAACATTTGTCTTTGTTACCTGTTTTAAATCCCTACAAGAGCATAAACATGTCTTAACCCATTGCTGTATTAGATACAAATACAAAAATATAACGTACTCTCTATGTTAGCATTTATAAGTATACCGGTTACATCTGTATTATCTTTTTACAGGCCGCACATGTGATATCAAGTTTCAAGGGTGTTAATTTATTGCGATATACCAGTTGACGCTTCAACTGGACATGCCCCATTACCAGAACAGCCCAGTTGAACTAGTCAAGTTGAGTAAGTCCACTTGGGCCTAGAATATGACCAATTTTCAGAGATGCCCAGTCAAAATGGTCCAATTTCAGTCCAGTTCAACTGAAGTAAATCCTCACATATGTCACTAATCTGCACGTATTCTCAAAATTCTTTTTTCTTGTACCCGTTTACTGTGGGCGTAACGGTACTGCTTTTGTATGTTCATCACGTAAGGTGGTGAGTTTCATCTAACGTGGCTGAGTGTTAGCATTGTGTAAGGGCTCACTATTCTCACCCCAGACAGTAACAATTCTCCTTACTAAGTTTACTTCTTGCCTTTCCTCCAATTTAAACCAAACCACCTGTTCACTACACCTCCAAGACAGAGCCACGTAAGCCTGCACTGAGTTTAAATTGTGTGTACGTGTGTGTGTGTGTAAGCTTAATTTGGAACAAAAATAACTGTAGGGGCGTAGCCAGTTTTTCGGTGTGGGGGGCAAAGTCGACTCATCGTCCCCCTTCTTGACCGCCGTCCTGTGGAAGGGGTATAAGAGGAGGGGTGTCCCCTTCCCTTTTGAATTTTTTTTACTGTCTCGAAGGGTTTCGATGCAAAATGGTGCTATATTATGCTTCTTTTTATACTAGATCCCAGTGTTCTCCACAGGGGATTTTAGAGGGGCGACTCGCCCTCCGAGTGAAAAACGGTCGACCCTCAAAAAAGTTGCCGCCCTCCAAAAATCCAACTTTCATATTCAAGTCCATTGCTTCATAACTCATATACAAGTCATATAGTAGAAGGAAAACTTTCCCATCCCTCCAGGGGTGGCGTCAAGTTTTGCCCGACGAGAGCCCAGACTCCCTGACGGGGGGCCAGCGACCCGAAGCCCTGACAGCCAGGATGCCCTCGAGGGGTTGGTGAGGGGGATTTGAAGAAAACCTGTATACTTTACCATGCCATTGCGGGGAATAAATTGCATAAATTTGTATGTGCTAGAGGAAAAAAGTTCCCCGCTGATTTAATGTTTTTCCCGGAACCTAAACTGCGGGTAAGTGCGCGAAGCGCGCAAATTTTTCGGGTAAGCCTACACTAAAAAGAATCTGTACTTATTTAAAGCTTTTATACCGTAGGTCAATTGTCCTAGCAGTTGGTCCCTATCGGGCACAACTTACATTGTACTTCCCTCCTCTAGTCACTAGCCGTACCGCACGACAGACACAAGAGAACCTTCACTATAAGTTCAGCGAAATGAGATGAAATTCCCGACATTTACATAAATCCATGAAATCTGCTTATTAAGTTACTTGAAAAGATGGAAAGGGTTCGTACTTTACTAGCTATAAGTAACGGAACTGAGGTAGCGTGGACAAAGCGTACTGAAAAGTTTGAGTTTTATCAGAAATGACTCTTTTGAAAGCCAAAATAAGTAAACCGACCATGGGTGGCGACAGAAATTTCTTGACAGGCCAGGTTTCGAAGGCACCTATGTTGAGGGGTGGTGAGAAGGGGATGTAAAGGAGCCTAACTATCCCATGTCATTGCTGCGCATATTTTGCACAATATCACTTAATACCTCGAAAACCGAGTTGCGCACTGCTAGTGTTCTTTTGAGTCCGAATTGTGAAATTGAGAAATTTTTGGTAAGCTTACACACACAAAAAGTATGTAATCATTAAGAACAAAAAGAAAAAAAAATAGAAACTGTAGGGGTTGTAGATTGTATCGGGGATAACATACATTGTGTCGAAACCACATGACACACACAAGAGAACAGCAACTAGGCTTTGCGATTTGAGATGAAATTTACGACCTCTTCATAACGTGTGTACTCTGCCTTCATGTTACTTGATAAGGATGACAGGACTTATGCTATCTAGTTTTCTGGAATGTAACTATTGAAGAAGCTGGATGGACTTACTAGCGGGCGAAGCGCGCCGAAATGTTTGGGTTCTTTTTAGAGAAATTGTCCTCTAGAGAACACAAACAGCACAGGTAAACCATCGGGGACTGCATACTTTATCTTATCTTCTAAGACTCCCCGACAAAACTGTAAAAATCCCCCCTAAAACTAACGCAAATGAAAGAAATGACAAGGTTTAATGTTTTTCTTTCAAATATGTTGCAAATTTGAAAGGTTATCGAATGCTTAATCGGCTTAAATTTTCCTCCAGACATGTACCTTATCAACATAATGTAAGCACTATACGCTACGGTATAGAATAAAAGCATATTTGCCCAAACAAAATGAATAACTTTCATATAGTTCTGTTTAATACGTGCATAAAGACCTAAAGATTCACAGACTTAAGTAATCTGGTAATAGTGTCTATTTTGGAACGGCTACGTTACGCTTTCTGCATACAGGAAAAGGATGTCTTTTGGTTAATAGTATGCTAGATTTGGTTGTATTTAAGCTCCACTGCCTTTTTAAGCTTTTATACGATCTACGCAGATATAGCTAAAAAGCTTAGCAACGAAGCTATTAAAATTAAAAATTCATATCCTGACATGACATTAAACATCTTAAAAAGACAAAAGAATGGCACACCACATAGATAATATATAGAGCTTAAAACAACTTGCGTGGAGAGATGTTTAGAACCATGCGTGACTTGTCATGCGTGAATTGAAACCCATTCCATTTTTATGTCGTTTTAAATATATGCTACATTTTAATCTTGTTTTACAGTAAAGAGTGTTTCCAAGTTTCCTCGGCATACGATTTCTTATATGATAAGCAAATTCCTCGTTACAGTTAATTTCTTTAATTGCTAGCAACCAGGTCAAAGCTTTCTGCTGATATCAAAAGCGTGCCTACAGGCAAATCAGAGATTTTTACAGTCTGTTAGAAACACTTTCATAGGCTAGTTATGATACTTAATAACGATGTTAGAGCAAAATGCAGACAGACAGACAGACAGACAGACAGACAGGCAAACAGACAGACAAAAAGACAGACAGACAG